>JAKUCM010007593.1:0-25427 GCA_023374145.1 Lepidium sativum | reverse complement strand
GAGAGAGAGAGAATATCCAAGATCCATATAAGTCTATCAAACTCTACCAAACTCTACTACACAGATATCCAAGATCTACTAAACTCCACCAAAATCTACCAAGATATACCTTAGAAGTTTTTCGATTGTTGTTGTGAGAATGGTCATTGTAGCCGCTTTCTTTGCCCTCCTTTTTGAGAACTACCTTGTTAACATTGCCTAATGGCATTTATAAGTTGCACAATACGAAAAGTTCACGCTTTAGCTAATGCATGATTGATAGATTTTGCTATGTTTGACATGGTGAAGTTGTATCTATTCCCTAGAAAATATGCACGACTCCACAGATGAACATCGGCCTTTAAGAAATACTCATATAGCCTTCGATCTAGTCTCTTTATTTGGCCGAAGATTGCATTAAACTCGTCACGCCTATATGCAGTTGCAACCTTCTTAAACATCTTAAAAGACTCCCCTCCTTTGAAATTTGACAAAATATTTTTCCGTAGATGGTAAGTGCAAATACCAAAGTTAAAATTCTACCAAAGTCTACTAATATATACCAAAGTCTACCAAACTATATCAAACTCTACCAAACATCTAAAGGCTTACCAAAGGTCTACTAAAGGTTTATCAAAGGTCTACCGAAGCTTTTTAAAGTCTACCACATGCTAATTTATTTATGCCAAAGTCTACCATAAAGGACTTGTACCTTCAAACCAAAACGTTTGTTCAGTGATTGAGCAACATGAGCGGGAAGGATAGAAAGCCTAACACCACTGTTATATCTGCATTTTACCACATTTTAAGGGCATTATTTAGCATGTTTTGCATTCATACTTGCATTATTATCATTGTTTTAGGTTCTTTTAGGCATAATTTGCATACTTAGTGTTGGGAATTGCATACATCGCATGAAAGGTATTTTTAGGCACTTTTGGAGCTTATCATGGAGTATTTCGGATTACAAGAAGACCAATGAGGAATCGGCTGGCCTAAAGTTGAAGTTCAGGATGTGATCTAGAAGATTTGGCACTCGAGTCTGACACTCGAGCATGACACTCGACCATCACTTGGTCGAGTAGTTCTTCACACCAGAATGTTGACTTTTTCACCGGAGTTGACTTCTTGGGATTCTTTGTGAAAAGGGCCCATCAATACCCACTTGTGCAAGCCCAATAACGTTTTACTCTTTTTCCATTTTTTCTTTTCAAGGAATTTTCCATTTCTCTTTCTAGGGAATTTTTCTTTCTTATCTTTAAGCAATTTTCCTTTTACTTTCTAAGTAATTTTCTTTTTTTTCTTTAAGACCTAAAGATCTTTGTTGATCTATAAATTGTAGTAGAATTTCCACATTTAATATATCATATTTTCCAGCAATTTTCGATCCACTAAAAAGCAATATCGAATTCTCTTCTTTAAGTTTATGCAATTGATTTTCGATTCTGAATTTATGCTTTACTTCATGAATTATGAGTAAGTTAAATTAGGGTTCTTGAGGAGAGGGTGAGATTAGGAGAAAACTTAGAGATTTCCAGATTTGTTTATGTTTGATTCAGGTTTTAGATCTCTTTAATTTTAAGTGTCCTTAATGCTTATTTCTTTCTGATCAATTGAAATCTGATTACTTGGTGATTCCCCCCCCCCCCGAGAGGCGTTTGGGGAATCGCTTGAACATGCTTAGGTTAAGATAGCATCGCTTGGCTCAAGAGATTGATTGTTTAGGGTGTTATTAGGCTTTGTAAGGTCCATACTTAATGCCTCTTGAATTTCTAATCAGGAGAGGTCCCATTGCATGAGAATGAATGTGATTACTTTGTGATTCCTTGCTTAGAGGTCATCTAAATAGGTTGATAGACAAGTCTGGAACCCCTAGGAATACCCTAATCATTGATCCTTAACCTCGAGAACCCCTTTATCTCCATTGAATTTTCGTGAACTTTAATATTCTGTTTTTAGATTAAAAACTCTGTTTTACAACTACTCTGTTTTGCAATTTACTCTGTTTTATTACTGCTTTACTCTTGCTCTGTTTTTACGGTCTGTTTTTAGGTTAATTTAAGTATTTCATTCGCACCTAAATTAGATCACTGCTCACTCAAATCGAATCTTTCTTAGATTAGGATAAGTAGATTGCATTCTGATTGCTAGTTACTTAGCCAGTGGATTGACACCATACTATATTGCAATTGATTACATAACAGTAGGTTATTTGAGAAACACGCAAAAACCTTGTTATCAAATTGGCGCCGTTGCCAACTGGGTCATAGTTAGTTAGCTACAATTAGGATTTTTACTTTCCTGAGACTAAGTTTTAAAACTACATTCTAAACATCGTTTTTGTCTGTTTTCAGGAACACTCGATCAACTCACTCGACCACCTACGCTCGAGTCTCTTGATTTCACTCTGTTCCCAGAAAACTCGACCACTACACTCGATCACCTTTGGTCGAGTGTCGTTTCCACTGACAAAAACATACCTGCATGAATACTAGATCACGTGGTTGTGAAGATCTCATTCCCTACTCTGACAACATAGACCGTTTGACTCGTGAACACTTACGGGAACAGCGGAATAGACTGAACGAGGAATTTCCGGATCCAGTAGACATGGAGGACCACGTGCAACCTACAGACTTAGGATTTCGACCTAGGCGAATAAGACACATCGGAGCTGGTGATGCTCCCAGTATTCACACACGACGCCATGAAATTTTCCCACCAGCTATTGCAAACAATAATTTCGAAATTAAAAGCGGTATGATCTCCATGGTCCAGAATAGCAAGTTTCATGGTTTACCTTCCGAGGATCCTCTGGATCATCTAGATGAGTTCGAGAGACTAACCAGTTTGACAAAGATTAATGGGGTTAGTGAAGATGCTTTAAAACTGAGGTTGTTTCCTTTCTCTCTTGGAGACAAAGCACACTTGTGGGAAAAACACTTGCCCCAAGGATCTATTACATCCTGGGACGCCTGTAAACAAGCATTCTTGGGCAAATTCTTCTCCAACTCCAGAACCGCGAAACTTCGCAATTCCATCTCTGGTTTCAAGAAAAACCATTCTGAAACATTCTCTGAGGCATGGGAACGATTTAAGATGTACCAATCCCAATGTCCTCATCATGGGTTTACTACTGAGTCACTTCTCAGCACTCTCTACAGAGGAGTACTCGATACAGCAAGCAACATAAACTTTCTGAACAAAGACGTAGATGATGGATGGGAAGTAGTCGAAAATTTAGCACAAGCAGATGGCCAATACAGTGAAGACTATGATCGAACACCTAGAGGTACAGCCGATCCTGACATGGTTAGCAGAAAGGAACTCAAAGCCATACAAGACAAGCTCCATAGGTTGCTCTCAGCTCAACAAAAACAGGTGCACCACGTAAGTGAATCACTAGAGGTTGGAGAGGACGAAGATCAGGAAGAGGATGTCAGTTTTGTGCAGAACCAAGGTAACAACTACAGACCTTACAACAACTATAAAATCAATCCAAACCTCTCCTACAGAAACACCAACGTGGCGAACCCTCAAGATCAAGTATACCCACCCAAACCCCAACCCAAATCCTTTATCCCAAAACAACAATACCACCAGACTCATCACCACCAACACTCTGCACCACCAGGTTACGAATCAAACAACACAGCACAAAACCAACAAACACCTGAGGTCATGGATATATTACAGCAAATACTGAAAGGACAAGCAGCCACTGCGTCTGAAATAACAAGTAAATTTGCTGAGGTACATGCCAAGATAGATGTTTCCCATAACGACCTCAACTGCAAGTTTGAATCTCTCAATGCCTGCCTCAAGTATGTCGAGAATCAGCCAGGATCCTCATCAGCCGTGAAACAAACTGGAAAACTACCAAGAAAAGCTGTCTAGAAACCTAAGGAATATCACGCCAACGCCATTACACTCCGTAGTGGCCGTGAAATATTAATCCGTGCTGAGGACACAGACGTCACTGAGGACAGTGCCATTCAGGAAGGGGAAGATGATCTGGTCGAAAAACAGACAGAAATCAGCATGAAACCGCCGAAACCTCTGACACTCGACCATGACACTCGACCAACCTCTGGTCGAGTGTCGCCTCCTGAGCCCAGAAAACAGACTGACTTGCAGAAAGACCCAAAATCGTTCGCTCCACCACCCTTCAAACCCCAGCTTCCTTTCCCACAAAGATTCAAGAAGGAGGTTGCAGACAAATACAAGACTCTCTTTGAAAAATAGATGAAGGACGTTGAAGTGAAGATACCAATTCTGGATGCTTTCATGCTGATGCCTCCTTACCAGAAGTTTTTGAAGGATGCAGTAAAAGACAAAACACAAGAAGTTGAAGGGATGGTTTTGCTAACACACGAGGTCAGTGCCGTTATACAAAAAAAAGTTATACCCAAGAAGCTCGATGATCTAGGAACATTCATGATTCCATGCTCCTTAGGACCTCTCACATTCAGAAGCTGCTTATGTGATTTAGGAGCATCAATCAGCCTGATGCCACTAACAGTTGCCAAACGATTAGGATTTGACAAGTACAAAACCTGCAAGATATCCTTGGTATTAGCTGACCGATTGGTTAGAATCCCACATGGTGTTCTAGAAGACCTACCAGTTCAGGTTGGAGGAGTAGAAATCCCAACAGATTTCGTTGTTCTTTACATGGGAGAAGAACCTAAAGACCCCCTGTTGTTTGGAAGGCCCTTCTTAGCCACTGCTGGAGCCGTTATCAATGTACCCAAAGGAGAAATCAAACTTAATTTGGGGAAGGATTTCAAGATGACCTTCAACATCAGCGATGTGATGAGGAAAGCAACCATTGAAGGACAGATGTTTGTAGTTCAAGAGATAGACGATCTTTCAGAGGATCTGTTCAAGGAGATAATGGAAGAAGATCACCTTAGTACTGCTTTAACAAAAGATGGTTGTGATGGGTACATGCACAAGGAGACAGAGATTTACAAGAGAATGCTGGATTCATGCAAGCCTTTAAAAGAAGAAACGCTCGAAATCGCACACTCGACCATGACACTCGATAGAGTTGAGCTCGAGTATCCTGATTCAACCTCAAACAACCTACACTCGAGCACTACACTCGACCAAACCAAGGTCGAGTGTCAACCCTCAGTCGATCCAAACGATTGGTCGGAGCTTAACTCGCCCAAAGTGGACCTTAAACCACTCCCCTCCAGGCTCATGTACACATTTCTTGGAACTAACTTAACATATCTTGTGATAGTAAATGATGCATTAACTGATGATGAGCTAGGTATGTTGCTTGCTGAGTTGAAACGGTTTAGAAAAGCTTTAGGATATTCATTGTCTGACATTAAAGGAATTTCTTCTGACTTGTGCACACATAGAATTCACCTTGAAAATGAATCTTACTCTAGCAGGGAACCTCAAAGAAGATTGAATTTAAAAGAGGTTGTTAAGAAAGAAATTTTAAAATTGCTAGATGCTGATATCATTTATCCTATTTCAGATAGCAGATGGGTCTCTCCTGTGCATTGTGTGCCCAAAAAGGGGGGAGTCACTGTTGTTAGGAATGAGAATGATGATTTGATCCCAACTAGGACTCTTACAGGATATAGAATGTGCATTGATTTTAGAAAATTGAACTCTGCATCTAGAAAGGATCATTACCCCTTTCCCTTCATTGATCAAATGTTAGAAACGTTAGCTAATCATTCATACTATTGTTTCCTTGATGGGTAAGTGGATTTTTCCAGATCCCTATACATCCAAATGATTAGGAAAAGACAACCTTTACTTGCCCTTATGGCACATTTGCATATAGGAGACTGCCATTTGGTCTTTGTAATGCACCTGCTAATTTTCAACGTTGCATGACTTCAATATTTTCAGATCTGATTGAGGAGATGGTTGAGGTATTTATGGACAATTTCTCTGTTTATGGCTCCTCCTTCTCCTCCCGTTTGTCGAATTTATGCAGGGTCCTGTCTAGGTGCGTGGAAACAGACCTTGTGCTTAACTGGGAAAAATGCCACTTCATGGTAAAGGAAGGCATTGTTCTGGGTCATAAGATATTTGAGAAGGGTATTGAGGTTGATAAAGCTAAAATATAAGTCATGGTGCAACTGCAGCCTCCCAAAACAGTGAAAGACGTTAGGAGTTTCTTGGGCCATGCAGGGTTTTATAGGCGTTTCATTAAGAATTTTTCTAAGACTACTAGACCTCTGACTCGCCTCCTCTGCAAAGAGGTGGATTTCGTTTTCGATAAAGACTGTCTTAAGGCCTTTCTGGAACTTAAGGAATCCTTAGTCACAGCCCCTATAGTCCAAGCTCCTGATTGGACTATCCCTTTCGAGATAATGTGTGACGCTAGTGATTACACTGTTGGAACAGTTCTGGGACAAAAGAAAGATAAGAAGCTCAATGTGATTTACTATGCCAGCAGAACACTCGATGAGGCCCAGGTGAAGTATGCCACGACAGAAAAAGAGTTACTTGCAGTAGTGTTCGCCTTCGAGAAGTTTATATCCTACTTGGTTGGATCAAAAGTTATTGTGCATACAGATCATGCAGCTCTAAGGTACTTGATGAAAAAGAAGGATGACAAACCTAGACTACTCAGGTGGATTTTGCTGCTGCAGGAATTTAACATAGAGATAGTTGACAAACCCGGGATAGAAAACGGTGTCGCAGATCATCTCTCACGAATGCAGGTGAAAGGACCCCTTCCTATAGACGATGACATGCCGGAAGAACATTTGTTGAGTTTTACTATCACACACTCGACCATGACACTCGACCAACCCTTGGTCGAGTATCAGACACACGATCAAATGAGATGTTTTTTGATTGGTGCGAAGCTTGTAGGGACTTGTTTGCCGTGGTATGCCGATCTGGTTAACTTTTTGGTGACAGGAGAACTGCCTAAGACTCTGAACCATCATCAGAAGAAGAAATTCTTTCGGGATGTGAAGCAATACTTCTGGGATGAACCTTTTCTTTACAAGCAAGGATCTGATGGACTATTCAGAAGGTGTGTTTCGGAAGAAGAAGTGAAGGGAATATTAGAACACTGCCATGGATCCACATATGGAGGACACTTTGCTGCATTCAAAACAGCACAAAAGATTCTCCACTTTGGATTTTGGTGGCCATCGATCTTTAAGGACTGTCAAGAGTTCATATCCATGTGTGATTGTTGTCAAAGAACGGGTATCATAAGTAGAAGGAATGAAATGCCTCAGAATCCTATCTTAGAAATCGAAGTGTTTGACTGCTGGGGAATCGATTTCATGGGTCCTTTTAAACCACCATCTTTAGGAAACAGTTACATTCTGGTTGCTGTGGATTATGTTTCCAAATGGGTAGAAGCCATTGCATCTCCTACAAATGATGCAAAAGTGGTGCCGAAGCTGTTTAAACACATCATTTTCCCCAGGTTCGGAGTACCAAGAGTCGTGATCAGCGATGGAGGATCTCACTTCATCAACAAATTCTTCGAAAACCTTCTTAGGAAACATGGGGTGAAACACAAAGTTGCAACTCCTTATCATCCCCAAACCAGTGGGCAAGTTGAGGTGTCTAATCGACAGATCAAGTATATCCTGATGAAAACAGTTGGGCTATCAAAACGAGATTGGGCCGTCAAACTGGACGAGACTCTTTGGGCTTATCGGACTGCCTTCAAAACACCCATTGGAAGAACACCTTTTCAGCTGCTTTATGAAAAATCTTGTCATTTGCCAATAGAACTAGAGTACAAATCGATTTGGGCAACCAAGCTTCTGAATTTCGATATCAAAACCGCCCAAGAAAAGAGACAGATGGATCTGCATGAATTGGAGGAAATAAGACTTGAAGCATACGATAGTACTAAGGCATACAATGATCAAACCAAGGCAGCCCACGACAGGAAGATTCGACCGAAAACGATTACAATCGATGATCAAGTGCTACTTTTCAACTCTAGACTTAACCTTTTTCCCGGAAAACTCTGACCCAAGTGGTCTGGTCCGTTCACAGTACTAAGAGTTTTACCATATAGAGCAGTCACTTTGGCCAACAACAAAGGAGAAGGATTTACAGTGAATGGTCATAGAGTTAAGCCATATTTGACTGACTGCACAATTCCCGAGGGAACTTCGGTTCTTCTCGATGAGCCTCCTTATCTCCAATGAATATGAGGAAGTCAAGCTCAAGACTATAAACGAGCACCGTGGGGAGGCAATCCCAAAGGTATCCTCTATAAATACATTTCATTTTTCACATTTGCATTCATCTAGTTTGATTCTTATAATTTTCATCTTTAAGATTGCATCTACTTCGTCTTACATGCACTTGGAAGGAATTTTGAGAGTTTTGCAGGAAGTGGGGCCCAAGATAGGACAAGTGGGACCGGAACCAACATGATGGGACAAGACTCGACCAGGCGTGGTCGAGTGTCCCACTCGAGTGTCAGCTGTCGTTTGGCAGACTGACACTCGACCAAACCTGCTCGAGTGTCCTGCCTTCATGTCTATTCCGATGCCTACACACCTATAACTACCAAAAGCTGAAAAAGGGAGACATTTACTGCGAAAAACGGTCCAATCTATCTTTAATACATTATTCTTTCACATTTAATTTACAAGATTTGATTTAACCCACTTTCAAATTTCAAATTTGAATAAGATTCCCCCTTATCTCTTCTCCTCTATAAAAAGAGGAGGACCCCCCCCTCCTTCTCATTCATAATCGAATACACTCTCTCACTAAATACTCTGTCTAGTTTTCTCTCTTTGCAGAAATTTCTCTAAGGAAGATCAACACTCTTTTCTCAATTTCTTCACGACACTCGACCAAGAGCTACTCGAGTGTCAGGATAGAGTGTTCTGATTTCTTCTTATTCTCCAACAAGCAAACTCCATGTCTGACCGCAAAGCCAATCATGCCAATCTCCTCAGGCGTAAAGCCAAAAACGAAGCTCGGAACAGAAGCAATCCTCATCAAGGATGGTCTTCTATGAGCAGATTAAGGCTCGACAAAAGGGAGAAAAGGAGATTGGTAATAGAATTAGATAATGAGTCTGGAGAAAAAAGAGAGTACATGGACGAAGACGATCCGGCCATGGGAAACGAAGAGGGTGCAGAGGACAATCTAGAGGCTGATCTCGAGATACTCCGGAGATCGAGGTACGGCGAGAAAGAAGCCGAGGAAGCAAGGGAGATTATTCAGGCAGGAATAAAAGAAAAGGAGATGAAGGACCAGCACAATGCAGCAAGAGCACTCAACGATCTGCGACGAATGGACTTCGTAGGAACCCGCTACCCATGCAAAGAGGCGTTGACCGCGATGGGAATAACTAGGGACGTGGATCTAATGTTGCAAAATTGCGGGCTGTCCACATTCATATCTAATCCAGAACGGGCATATAAGGAAGAGACCATACAGTTTCTCGTAACAATCCAAATCATTCTCTATGATGCCGAAAATGTGGGTCTTCAAGAGACACAAGGTGGCAGGTACATCTTCTTTGCAATAAGGGAACGGGACTATCGCATGACTTTCAGAGCACTCCGGGACCTGTTCCAGTTTCCTAGAGCCGAATCCGAGAACTATGGACCGGACTTTGACAGGGCCGAGATCGACGATATATGGCGCTCCATAGCCTCAACACTAAGCAAATTCTCGTCAGCTCGATCAAAAGGATCTCTGATCTGAAACCCAGCCTTGAGGTATTTTCGCATGATCCTTGTAAATACTTTCTTCTCACGTTTTACCACAGGAACTATCAATCTTGGGGAGATGGAGATGCTGGTGGCTGCGCTAAGAGATATAATCGGGACTAAGAGTGACGGATCCCCGATCCTCGGAGATAGGAACGAAGCAGGTCTTACCATCCAATTCGCAAATCAGCTTGTCACTAACCGCGATTGGGCAAGAGACAACAGGACTGGCGGACGTGATGGCAAGATAACCATTGGAGGACTTGTCACTTGCATTCTAGAGAGATGTGGAGTACCAATCGATGATAGAGAATGGGAATATCCTCGATTTATGAACTTGGATCATCTAAGGAGGAGTCAATTCCTATCCGTTACAGAGGTGAAAGGTAAGCCTATATACTTTTTCTATCACTTATTAAGGCCAAACGCTTTACTACTTCTGCCCAACAGGGAATATACGTCGATACAGATGGGACAGAACACGGATTTTAACCCACCTCTGGAGGTTCTATATGATCCAAACGGTCCACCACCACACTCATCTTCAACGGACAGTGACGAAGTGGATCCGGAAGCATACTGTTTCGAAGAGTACGCCATGCCACCACGTCAATGAGCCCCGGTTAGAGAAGCACACAAGCACATTGGCCTGTTGCAAAAGATGAACAAGTGGCTCATGAAGAAAGTCAAGAAGCTGACTGCTAATGACGAGGCTAGAAGACAAGAGAATGAGGAACTAAGCAGGAGGGTAGCTGCTTTGGAAAGGGGCGGAGGTCTGCCATCACAGCCGATTCGTCCAAAACGCGCTTCTGTATCCATGGATCATGAGAGACAGCAGCAACCAACACCGGCTAGGCGCTCCTCAGCAAACACTTCAGCGTTCTTATATAGGAGACCATCAGATGCAGCAGGAGGAAGCTCGAGCCAGACACTCGAGCAAGATGAGTTCGAGCGTCAATCACGACACTCGACCATGAATGCGGAACCTAGCCGCCAACTACTGGAACAACTGAGAGGTACCAAATTCCTTCCCTTCATTGTATATACCATTGCATATTTTCACTTGACTTGCTGGTCTAGGATCCTCTTTCGGACTTTTATACACACAAGGGACTGTGTGATTTAAGTTTGGGGGAGGGTTCTAGAGGACATTTGACTTTGTTTTCTGTGATTCTTAGTTTTTATTCTTTGCATTTCATCATTCGCATTACATCTAAGACATAGAAAAACCAAAAATATTTTCAGTTAGCATATTTTTTTTACGATTGCATATCATCTAAGGCATAGAAAACCCATAAAAATATGAAAAAAATTGAAAAAAAAAACATCAGTCAAAAACAGAGTGTTCATGTAGCTGCATTGCATTCATATAAGATTGAGTCTAGAGTTCGGGAATCATCTTGCTAATATAGACAGACTTGCTAGGTTGATTGGCTAGTAACCATAGTGAACTTTTGGACTTGCGTTTTTCCCTCTTGAACACTGATTAGTAGATCATTGACCTTTGAAACCAATACTTAGGTTGTGTCTCAAAAAGAACCAGATTTGTTACCTCATAATCGAATTCCATTTTTTTTTCCAAATTAGGGGCTTGAGATACATTGCATAAGATCCTTCCTTAGGTTCAGCTAGCTAAGTAAAAAGAAAAGCATAAGATGAATATAGAATCATCCTCCTTACAACTCAGCTCAAATAATATGGTCTAAGATGAACGGGGACTGTGCGTAAACCCGTACCTTTTCGTGTTCATCAATGAAACCATTCCAATATTGCCTAAGATGGACCGGGACTGTGCGTAAACCCGTACTTTTCGTGTCTCATTGAATAAGCTAATACATCGATGCCTAAGGTGAACCGGGATTGTGCGTAAACCCGTACTTTTCGTGTCTCATTGATAAAGTTGAAGCTAATAAGTACGAGTTTGAGCAAAAGTAGGAGTTAAGAAGTGATCGAAAATGCTTAATCCATAGTGTCTAGCTGAATTTGAGGAAGTTGAATCCCAAGGTCTTTGATCAATATCCCCTCTTGCGGACTGCACTTAAAGAAATAGGTTTCGAATCTGAGTTTCTTAGGAGTCCAACTAAGTGTTAGGGAATATTCAGCTTTCATGCTAAGCCTTGATGAAAGTAGAATTTGGTTCTTACAAAGGAACGAGGGTTCACTTGTGGATAACGGTTTTTCAGCTTGATAAGTTGTTTGCTTGAAGTAAGGTTCCTATCGTCAGCAACCTCTCTTCCTTCTTAGCTTTATGCATATTTGCTTGAGGGCAAGCAAAAATAAGTTTGGGGGAGTTGACATATCTGCATTTTACCACATTTTAGGGGCATTATTTAGCATATTTTACATTCATACTTGCATTATTATCATTATTTTAGGTTCTTTTAATCATAATTTTCATACTTAGTGTTGGGCATTGCATACATCGCATAAAAGGTATTTTTAGGCACTTTTTGGAGCTTATCATGGAGTATTTCGGATTACAAGAAGACCAATGAGGAATCGGCAAGCCTAAAGTTGAAGTTCAGGATGTGATCTAGAAGATTTGGCACTCGAGTCTGACACTCGAGCATGACACTCGACCATCACTTGGTCGAGTAGTTCTTCACACCAGAATGTTGACTTTTTCGCCGGAGTTGACTTCTTGGGCTTTTTTGTGAAAAGGGCCCATCAATACCCACTTGTGCAAGCCCAATAACGTTTTAGTCTTTTTTCATTTTTTCTTTTCAAGGAATTTTCCATTTCTCTTTCTAGAGAATTTTCCTTTCTTCTCTTTAAGCAATTTTCCTTTTTATTTTCTAAGTAATTTTCTTTTTTTCTTTAAGACCTAAAGATCTTTGTTGATCTATAAATTGTAGTAGAATTTCCACTTTTAATATATCATATTTTCCAGCAATTTTCGATCCACTAAAAAGCAATATCGAATTCTCTTCTTTAAGTTTATGCAATTGATTTTCGATTCTGATTTTATGCTTTACTTTATGAATTCTGAGTAAGTTAAATTAGGGTTCTTGAGGAGAGGGTGAGATTAGGGGAAAACTTAGGGATTTCCAGATTTATTTATGTTTGGAGAATCGCTTGAAGATGCTTAGGTTAAGATAGCATCGTCTGGCTCAAGAGATTGATTGTTTAGGGTGTTATTAGGCTTTGTAAGGTCCATACTTAATGCCTCTTGAATTTCTAATCGTTGGCGAGAGTCAAGTCGGGTTGTTGTTTAGGAGAGGTCCCATTGCATGAGAATGAATGTGATTACTTTGTGATTCCTTACTTAGAGGTCATCTAAATAGGTTGATAGACAAGTCTGGAACCCCTAGGAATACCCTAATCATTGATCCTTAACCTCGAGAACCCCTTTATCTCCATTGAATTTTCGTGAACTTTAATATTCTGTTTTTAGATTAAAAACTCTGTTTTACAACTACTCTGTTTTGCAATTTACTCTGTTTTATTACTGCTTTACTCTTGCTCTGTTTTTACGTTCTGCTTTTAGGTTCATTTAAGTATTTCATTCGCACCTAAATTAGATCACTGCTCACTCAAATCGAATCTGGCTTAGATTAGGATAAGTATATTGCATCCCGATTGCTAGTTACTCACCCAGTGGATTGACATTATATTGTATTGCAATTGATTACATAACAGTAGGTTATTTGAGAAACACGCAAAAACCTTGTTATCAACCACCAACAAAATCCAAATATAAACGACCAAGAATATAAGGTGTTGCTTAACGTGTCCGAGATGACCTCTCCGTAACTGAGCAAGAGTGTTTTCCACAATATAACCGGATATAGAAATATGGACTCTCAGTATCATGGCATGAAGCACGGACTCTCCAGATGCAGCTTAGAATCCAACATCTCACAACCGATAACATCCTCGATGATAATACGACATCGAAGTCAAACCTATGTAAAACAGAAAATGTCTTCAACCTTGACTCAAGATCATCTTTTGTGGGATAAATTTTTCCAACGGCTAATTAAAGTGACTTCATCTGGATGTCTAAGTACTCATCATTAAATGTTGAATCTCTTTTCTTAGGAGGAAGATTTTTTCTATCTTCTATTTTGCACTTCCTCTGAACACTTATGAAGTTTTCATCACCAGAGCTTGCACCATCTACATACTCGCAGTAGTCGAATCTCATTTATGCTTCCTCATCCTAGTCAATGTGTTCCTCTTCTTGTTTGAAAGTTTGTGAAATTCTACCACACGTCGAATTAAGTCTACCAAACATTGAGTCAGATTGTTCAAAGGAAGGCTCACATTTAGGCTCAAGTCTTACACTTTTTTCCACATGAACATACGATCTCCTTGAAATCTCCACACAAAGACGAATTTTTTATTCTTTTCAAAAATTTTGCACATACCCATGCAATTGCCTCCTGTTGGTCACAACAATAGGAGGTGTATCTTGTGGAAGTGCACGTATGAGTTCATTTGATATGTAACTCAGTTTTACTTTGCGATCTGTTGATTTAGATCAAAATCTTCATGCACCATCCTCACAAACTCATCATAACACACATCTTCACTTAATTCTATGATTTTACAACCACGACAAGTATCCAATACAAAGAACCAATGATTTTGGTCGAATTTCCAACTCTCACAAACAAAAACAATTTGATCCATAGATCCTAAACCAGGAAAATAACCTCGAAAGATAAGGAATGAGGTAAAACAACAATGGTGATATGTGTTTCAATGTGGTAGGATACATAGAGTTAGTTAGAGAAAGATGGTAGGTGATGCAATAATTAGGGGATAAAATCGTCATTCTACAAACTAGGTTAAACTAGTCATCTTTGCCAAGATTTGCCAAACTCTATGATGTGTCTGCATCTTAGCATGTTTTAGAGGCATTATTTAGCATGTTTTGCATTCATACTTGCAGTATTATCATTGTTTTAGGTCCTTTTAGGCTTAATTTGCATATCTAGTATTGGGCATTGTATACATTGCATAAAAGGGAGATTTCAGGTACTTTTGGAGCTTATTATGAAGTATTTTGGACTACAAGAAGACTTATAGGTAAATCAATTTGGCATGTCTCCATGACACTCGACCATGACACTCGACCATCACTTGGTCGAGTGGTTTTTCGGACCTGAGCGTTGACTTTTCGTCAAAGTTAACTTTTTAGGGCTTTTTGTAAAAAGGCCTATAAATACCCCCCTTATGTAATTAAGCAAACCCTGGAACGTTTTAGCCTCTTTTCTTTAAGCAAAAAAGACTTTTCTCTTTTTTCCTTTGTAATTTCCTTTTCTTTGAATCTTAGATCCTTGTTGATCTTTTGAGAATTCGATTTTCTACTTTCAATCATTGTTGTTCATCTCTGTTTGATCTTTCTGATGATGTTAATGGCTTACAATCCTGGGTTTATGTTTTTCATCATGAATATTGAGTAGATTAATTAGGGTTCTTGAGGAGATGGTGAGATTAGGGTAGATTTAGGGAATTCCAGAATTTTTTAAGGTTGAATAGGCTTAGATCTCTTCAGTCTAAGTGTCCTTAATGCTTATTTCTTTCTGATCAATCGAAATCTGATGGTTTGGTGTTTCCCACCCAAAAGGTGTTTGTGATAATGCTTGAATGAACTTAGGTTGAGATAACTTCTCCTACCTCAAGAATTTGACTGTCTAGGGTGTTATTAGGCTATGTTAGGTCTGTGTTTAGTGCCTTTCGAGCCCTCTAATCGTTGGTGAGAATCAAGTTTGGTTAGGGTTTGAGAGAGGTCCCATTGCATGAGAATGAATGTGATTGTTGTGATTCCTTGCCTAAAGGTCATCTAAATAGGTTGATAAACGAGTCTGGAACCCCTAGGAATGCCTTGATCACTGATCCTTGACCTCAAGAACCCACTTTCCTTTATTTAATTTTCGACTTTTCTAGTGTTCTGTTTTTCGCCTAAAATTATGTTTTGTCCTTGCTCTGTTTTTCGTCATTGCTCTGTTTTTAGCTGATCTGTTTTCGCTCTGTTTTTATGTTTGGTTTTTATTCTGTTTTTACGTTCTGTTTTATTCTATTTTGCGTTATGTTTTCATTAAGCTTGATTAGCATAATATCATTCACCGTAGTCATTCTGGCTTAGATTAGGTTGATTTGATTGTATCCAAATTGAATAGTTGCTAGCCCAGTTGGATTGACACCTTACTGTACTGCGATTGATTACATAACAGTAGGTTATTTCATAGCCGTAAAAAGCCTTTTATCACTCTACCACACTACCTTCACAAACTCTACCACACGTGGACGAGCTCGACCAAACCCTACCAATGTGGTGATATGTGTTTCAATGTGGTAGGATACATAGAGTTAGTTAGAGAAAGATGGTAGGTAATGCAATAATTAGGGGATAAAATCGTCATTCTACAAACTAGGTTAAACTAGTCATCTTTGCCAAGATTTGCCAAGCTCTATGATGTGTCTGCATTTTAGCATGTGTTAGAGGCATTATTTAGCATGTTTTGCATTCATACTTGCACTATTATCATTGTTTTAGGTCCTTTTAGGCTTAATTTGCATATCTAGTATTGGGCATTGTATACATTGCATAAAAGGGGGATTTCAGGTACTTTTGGAGCTTATTATGAAGTATTTTGGACTACAAGAAGACCTATAGGTGAATCAATTGGCCTAAAGTTGAAGTTCAAGATGTGATCTACAAGATTTGGCATGTCTCCATGACACTCGACCATCACTTGGTCGAGTGGTTTTCCGGACCTAAGCGTTGACTTTTCATCAAAATTGACTTTTTTAGGGCCTTTTGTAAAAAGGCATATAAATACCCCCCTTATGTAATTAAGCAAACCCTATAACGTTTTAGCCTCTTTTCTTTAAGCAAAAAAAGACTTTTCTCCTTTTTCCTTTGTAATTTCCTTTTCTTTGAATCTTAGATCCTTGTTGATCTTTTGAGAATTCAATTTTCTGCTTTCAATCATTGTTGTTCATCTCTGTTTGATCTTTCTGATGATGTTAATGGTTTACAATCCTGGGTTTATGTTTTTCATCATGAATATTGAGTAGATTAATTAGGGTTCTTGAGGAGATGGTGAGATTAGGGTAGATTTAGGGAATTCCAGACTTGTTTAGGGTTGAATAGGCTTAGATCTCTTCAGTCTAAGTGTCTTTGATGCTTATTTCTTTCTGATCAATCAAAATCTGATGGTTTGGTGTTTCCCACCCAAAAGGTGTTTGTGATAATGCTTGAATGAACTTAGGTTGAGATAACTTCTCCTACCTCAAGAGATTGACTGTCTAGGGTGTTATTAGGCTCTGTTAGGTCTGTGTTTAGTGCCTCTCGAGCCCTCTAATCGTTGGTGAGAATCAAGTCTGGTTAGGGTTTGAGAGAGGTCCCATTGCATGAGAATAAATGTGATTCATGTGATTCCTTGCCAAGAGGTCATCTAAATAGGTTGATAAACGAGTCTGGAACCCCTAGGAATGCCTTGATCGATGATCCTTAACCTCAAGAACCCAGTTTCCTTATTGAATTTTTGACTTTTCTAGTAGGTTATTTGATAGCCGTAAAAAGCTTGTTATCAAATTGGCGTTATTGCTAAATGGGTTCTAGTTAGCTACAATTAGGATTATCACTTTCCTAAGACTAAGTTTTACTTGTGTTTCCTTTTTCTTCTGTTCTTTACAACTAGTCTCTTGATTTTGTCTGTTTTGCAAGAACACTCGACATCAACACTCGATCAACCCTTGGTCGAGTGTATGTTTACTGAGCCAAAATCAACATGCATGCATACCAGATCAAAGGGCAGTGAACATCTCATCCCCTACTCGGACAACATATACAGATTCCCTCGTGAATAGTTGCAGAATCAGCAGAACAGTTTGAACGAAGAGCTTCGGGATCAGGTTGGGATGGAAGAACAGGCACATGCAGCTGAGCCAGGACATCGTCCCAGGTGACAAGACACATTGGAGCAAGTGATGCTCCCAATATCCACACTATACGCCATGGAATCGTTCCACCTGCCATTGCCAACAACAACTTTGAGATTAAGAGTGGTATGATCTCCATGGTGCAGAACAGTAAGTTTCATGGGTTACCATCTGAGGATCCGCTGGATCACCTTGATGAGTTCGAAAGGCTAACAAGTTTGACCAAGATTAATGGGGTCAGTGAGGATGCTCTGAAATTGAGGCTGTTTCCATTCTCTCTTGGAGACAAAGCTCATATGTGCGAAAACACTTGCCTCAAGGGTCTATTACATCTTGGGATGCATGTAAGCAAGCCTTTCATGGAAAATTCTTCTCCAATTCCAGAATAGCGAAGCTTCGCAACTCCATCTCTGGCTTCAAGCAAAACCATTCTGAGATATTTTCCAAGGCATGAGAACGATTTAAGATGTACCAATCTCAATGCCCCCATCATGGATTCAGTGCCGAATATCTCCTAAGTACTTTCTACAGAGGCGTCCTTCCCAAGATTCGAATGTTGTTAGACACAGCAAGCAATGGGAACTTTCTGAACAAGGATGTCGATGATGGTTGGGAACAAGTTGAGAATTTAGCCCAAGCAGATGGACAGTACAGCGAAGACTATGATCGGACTCCCTGGGGTACAACAGATCCAGACATGGTTAGTAGGAAGGAGCTCAAAGCTATACAAGACAATTGGATAGGTTGCTCTCCGCGCAGCAGAAACATGTGCATCATGTGAGTGAGGCAGAACAGGTTGAAGAGGATGACGATCAGGTAGAGGAGGTCAGTTTTGTGCAGAACCAGGGAAATAGCTATCGCTCCTACAACAGTTACAAACATAACCCAAATCTCTCCTACAGGAACACCAATGTGGCTAATCCCCAGGATCAGGTGTATCCCCCAAAACAACACAACCAGCCTCCATACAAACCCTTTATCTCCAAACCACAGTACCAGCAAATGCATCACCAACCCCCTACTATACCACCTGGATATGAGAACCACAACCCACCTCAACACCAACAAACACCTGAGGTTATGGACATTCTATAGCAAATCCTCAAAGGTCAGACAGCTACAACATTAGAATTGACTAGGAGGTTTGCTGAGGTGCACACAAAGATAGATGCTTCTCACAGTGATCTACACTGCATGTTTGAGACTCTTAATGCCCGCCTCAAATATGTCGATAATCAGCAAGGCTCCTCATCTTCTGTGAAACCGGCTGGACAACTACCAGGAAAAGTTGTTCAGAACCCTAAGGAGTACAACGCCAACGCCATTACACTCTGTAGTGGCTGTGAGTTACTGATCCTTGCTGAGGATGCAGACGCCACTGAAGACAGTGTCATTCACAAGGGGGAGGATGATTTGATCGACGAACAATTGAAATCCACTGAAGACAGTGTCATACCACCTGGTCGAGTGTCGTCTCTCGAACCACCAAAGCCTAGTGACTTGCAGAAAGATCCAAAGTCGTTTGCTCCACCTCCTTTCAAACCCCAGCTTCCTTTTCCGCAGAGATTCAAGAAGGATATTGCAGACAAATACAAGGCTCTCTTCGAAAAACAGATGAGGGATGTTGAGTCAATTCTGGATGCCTTCATGCTAATGCCCACATACCAGAAATTTTTGAAGGATGCAGTCAAGGACATATAACACAAGAAGTTGAAGGGATGAGTGTGCTAACGCATGAGGTCAGTGCTGTAATATAGAGGAAAGTCATACCAAAGAAGTTAGACGATCCAGGGACATTCATAATCCCATGCTCCTTAGGTCATCTCACGTTCAGGAGTTACCTATGCGATCTAGGAGCATCGATCAGCTTGATACCACTGTCAGTCACCAATACCGCATGACATTTTGGAAGATCTCCCGGTTCAGGTTGGAAGACTGGAAATCCCGACAGATTTCGTTGTTCTCGATATGGGAGAAGAGCCCAAAGACCCCCTGCTGTTTGGTAGACCTTTCTTGGCCACTGTAGGAGCTGTGATTAATGTACCAAAAGGATAAATCGAACTGAATTTGGGGAAGGATTTCAGAATGACCTTCAACATCAGCGATGTGATGAGGAAACCAACTATTGAGGGTCAGTTGTTTGTAGTTCAGGAGATAGATGATCTTTCAGAGGATCTGTTTGAGGAATTAATGGAAGAAGATCACCTTGGTACTGCTCTGACAAAAGATGGTTGTGATGGGTACATGCATAAGGAGACAGAGGTTTACAAGAAATTGTTGGACTCTTACAAGCCTCTGAAAGGGGAAAATCAGCTCGAGACTGCACACTCGATCATGACACTCGATCACCATAAGGTCGAGTGTCATGATTCAGCCTGAGACCGCCTACACTCGACCACACCAAGGTCGACTGTCAAACTTTAGTAGATCCAGACGATTGGTCAGAGCTCAAATCACCAAAAGTGGATCTTAAACCACTACCCTCGGGGCTCAGTTACGCATTTCTTGGAACCAACTCAACCTATCCTGTGATTGTGAATGATGCATTAACTGAGGATGAGTTACAAATGTTGCTTGCTGATTTAAAACGGTTTAGGAAGGCTCTAGGATACTCATTGTCTGATATTAGAGGAATTTCTCCTGACTTGTGCACTCATAGAATTCACCTTGAAAATGAATCTTACTCTAGCAGAGAACCTCAAAGGAGATTAAATCTGAATCTGAAAGAGGTTGTTAAGAAGGGGATTTTGAAATTGCTAGATGCTGACATTATTTACCTTATTTTGGATAGCAAATAGGTATCTCATGTGCATTGTGTGCCTAAGAAGGGGGGGGGGGGGATAACTGTTATTAGGAATGAGAATGATGATTTGATTTCCACTAGGACTGTTAGAGGACATAGGATGTGCATCGATTTTAGGAAATTGAATTCTGCATCTAGGAACAATCATTACCCCTTACCCTTCATTGATCAAATGCTAGAGAGGTTGGCAAATCATTCATATTACTATTTCCTTGATGGATATAGTGGATTTTTCTAGATCTCTATACATCCAAATGATCAGGAAAAGACAACATTTACCTGCCCTTATGGCACATTTGCATATAGAAGAATGACATTTGGTCTCTGTAATGGACCTGCTACTTTTCAGCATTGCATGACTTCGATATTTTTGGATCTGATTGAGGAGATGGTTGAGGTGTTTATGGATGATTTATCTGTCTATGGCTCTTCTTTCTCCTCTTGTTTGTCGAATTTGTGCAGGGTTCTATCTAGGTGTGTTGAAACAGACATTGTGCTCAATTGGGAAAAGTGCCACTTCATGGTGAGAGAGGGCATCGTTCTGGGTCATAAAATATCAGAAAAGGGTATTGAGGTTGACAAAGCCAAGATGGAAGTGATGGTTCAGTTACACCCTCCCAAAACAGTGAAGGACTTTAGGAGTTTCTTGGGACACGCAGGGTTTTATAGGCGCTTCATTAAGGATTTTTCTAAGACACCTAGACCTCTAACTCGTCTCCTCTGTAAGGAAACAGAGTTCGTCTTTGATAAAGAGTGTCTCAGAGCTTTTCTGGAACTCAAAGATGCCTTAGTGACAACACTTATTGTTCAAGCACCAGATTGGACTCTTCCTTTTGAGATAATGTGTGATGCTAGTGATTACGTTGTGGGAGCAGTTTTAGGACATAAGAAGGATAAGAAGCTCAATGTGATCTACTATGCTAGTAGAACACCGGATGAGGCTTAGGTGAAGTACGCCATGACGGAGAAGGGATTACTTGCAGTGGTGTTCGCATTTGAGAAATTCAGGTCCTATTTGGTTGGATCAAAGGTTGTTATACACACACATCATGTAGCCGTGAGGTACTTGATGAAAAAGAAGGATGCTAAGCCTAGACTACTTAAGTGGATTTTACTGCTGCAGGAGTTCGATATGGAGATAGTGGACAAGTCCGGTATAGAAAACGGTGTCGCAGATCACCTCTCTAGGATGCAGGTGAAAGGATCTCTTCCGATGAATGACGATATGCCAGAAGAGCACCTGTTAAGCCTTTCAATCAGACACTCGACCATGACACTCGATCAAGCCTTGGTCGAGTGTCCGTTTTCTGGTCAGAAAAGGTGTTTTAGGTTCGGGATGAAACTTGCCAGAACTAGTCTGTCGTGGTATGCCGATCTGGTAAACTTTTTGGTAGGAGGAGAACTATCTAAGACTCTGCATTCTCATCAAAGGAAGAAATTTGTCAGGGATGTGAAGCAGTACATCTGGGATAAACCATATCTCTACAAGAAAGGATCTGATGGGCTGTTCAGAAGGTGTGTGTCAGAGGAAGAAGTTAAAGGAATATTGGAGCACTGCCATGGATCTGCATATAGGGGACACTTTGCAGCATTCAAAACTGCACAAAAGATTATTCAAGCTGGGTTATGGTGGTCGTCCATCTTCAGGGACTGCCAGGAAATTATATCCAGATGCGATTGTTGTTAGAGGATGGGCAGTATAAGTAAGAGGAACGAGATGCCTCAAAATCCAATCTTGGAAATAGAGGTGTTTGACTGTTGGGGAATTGATTTCATGGGACCTTTTAACCGACCATCTTTGGGAAACAGCTACATTCTAGTTGCTATGGATTATGTTTCCAAATGGGTGGAAGTCATTGCATCTCCCACAAACAATGAAAATGTAGTACCGAAACTGTTCAAACACATCATATTTCCCAGGTTTGGAGTGCCGAGAGTCGTGATCAGTGATGGAGGATCTCATTTCATCAATAAAGTCTTTGAGAGCTTACTCAAGAAGCATGGGGTTAAACATAAGGTGGCGACTCCTTATCATCCTCAAACCAGTGGGCAGGTTGAGGTATCCAATAGGAAGATCAAGTATATTCTGATGAAAGTAGTTGGGCTATCAAAACGCGATTGGGCCGCCAAATTGGATGACACTTTTTGGGCCTATAGGACTGCTTTTTAACACCAATTGGGAGAGCACCTTTTCAGCTACTCTATGGGAAATCATGCCATTTGTCAGTAGAACTCGCTCAAATAATATGGTCTAAGATGAACGGGGACTGTGCATAAACCCGTACCTTCTTGTGTTCATCGATGAAACCATTCTGATGTTGCCTAAGATGAACCGGGACTGTGCGTAAACCCGTACTTTTTCGTGTTTCATTGATAAAACTAATTCATTGATGCCTAAAGTGAGCCGAGACTGTGCGTAAACCCGTACTTTTTTGTGTCTCATTGATAAGCTGGAGCAAATAAGTACGAGTTTGAGCAAAGGTAGGAGTTGAAAATAAGAAGTAATTTGAATGCTGAATTAATGGTGTCTAGTTGAATTTGAGGAAGTTGAATCCCAAGGTCTTTGATCGATAGCCCCTCTTGCGGTCTGCACTTATAAGAAATAGGTTCCAAATCTGAGTTTCTTAGAGTCCGGCTAAGTGTTAGGAAGTATTCGGTTATTATGTTAAGCCTTGATGTAAGTAGATTGTGGTTTTTACAGTGGAATGAGGGTTCACATGTGGATTACGGTTTTCAGCCTGATGAGTTGTTTGTTTGAGGTGAGATGTCCCCATTGTCAGCAACCTCTCTTCCTCCTTAGCTCCTTAGCTCTATGTTTGAGGTGAGATGTCCCCATTGTCAGTAACATTGATCTTTTTACCACTACAATACTCCATTGAACCAATTCCTTATTAGCAACCTTACTTCCGAACTATATATGTCAATTTCTACCTCTTAGATATCACAAAACCGCAACATAATAGTTTCGCTAGCAAAGGTCCTAATCAACTACTTCCTCAGTTCCTCCATCTAAAAGTCAATTAACAACAAAAATGGAAGTCTTTCACAGATCTAATTAGTATTTCAATCTCTAAAACACACAATGATTGGAGATTACCTTTACTTGCTATACTCCGATAAGAACAGGTAAAATATAAATATAATACTTTGTGATAAAAAAATATGATATAAGAGGTAGGTGAGCAAAAATAATTTGTATTTTCTTTCTCAGCTTTAATATTATCCGGCAACTTCAGTTTATACTTATCACTTTTAGCTTTAGCAACACTACCTACCTCCAAGAACCAAGAATCCATAAGCACACTATCACACAGGGTAAAAGCTTTAAGTGATTTGTAGAGGAAAAGACACCTACAAGAACAAATAAATTCAGGCATTCGCTTTGCCAACTCCTTTAAACATTACCTACATTGCATATCAGATTGAGCAAGTTTTAACTTGTTTTCCATTGGGTAGATATGTGTTTCCATAAACTTCAAATAGAGGACAAGTTTTATTTATTTATTTTAAGTAAAGAATGCATAATGATTCGAAACTAATACCAATATCCACCAACACTAAATAACGATATCTTTTGTGCTTAATCTAAATTTGTGTCATTGATCATCAAAGAAGTCAAAACTTGCTCCCCTGCAGTCTCTTCACATATATGAAGGTCCATGCACTTTGTAGAAACCTAGGGAACAATAGAGATCAGTAAACTTCCCGGAAAAGAAATATGGTTTGATTTCATTATATAAAAAGATATTTTAAGATAAGTAATTATCTCACAACCCACATGAACCAATTTTTGAAGAGAAAAGTCATCTTCCGTAGAAACTTCCAAAATTTGGTCAGAGAAGTGTTTATAGGATTAGGAGCTTCCGTAAGAAGGATAGAACCGTCATCTTCTTATTCCAGATGTCGTCAAACCGTGTACACCTTCTTGAGCCTTCTACAACACACGATCTATAGAAACCAAAGATAAGCTCTGATTAATTTTTCATCAAATAGGATTTTCTTTCGTCATACTTTGCTGAGAATGTTAAGGGTTCTCCTTCATTATTTATCCTTCTAAATATATTAAAATATGGTTTCACTTTTAGAAGAGAAGAGGGAGAAGAAGAAGATGATGTGGAAACTAATATGAATGATGAATCTACATATTTGACATTTTGTTCCTTTAAAATCACAATCAAATCGAAAAGAAAGAAGTTAAAAGAGTAAAAAATAGACTCTGCTCAACTTTGTTACACTTAAGGTTGGGGCTTAGATCGACAATTTTCATGGTGACACTGTCACCAGTCTCCATTTTGTGAGAGAACTGGACTTTAGCGTAGGAGAAACAAAAGAGTCATTACCTTTTATCTTAATAAAAAAAAAGGAAACAGAAAAGTCACGATTATTGAAAGCAAAAGGTTTGAGATTGAAGAAGTGGAAAGATGTGATGAGTTGGATAGATCAAACAATTTGATTGGTCTTTTTTATATGAGGTGTCATGCTGAGTTGTCAATACTAGAAGAGACAAACCTATTTTTATATATATAATTGTAGAATATTTAACTCATTAACTCGTATAGTACTTGAGGTAAATTATCTTTGATTTTCATTATACATTATTAATTTAAAATGGAATCCTATTTCCTGGTTTAATTAAGGAGATGGAATTGGCTTTAATCTTACAATGAATTTAGTTTGTACCGATAGAGGTGAACCCCACGCCGTGAAAATGTTCTCCATCCGCTTTAATCATAATTATTTTGTCAATGTATGATTTATTTAATTTACATCAACATTATTATTATTATTACTAGGAATTTAAACTGCATGTTGCCGCATAATCACTCATATTTATAAAAAAAAAAGTTTATAATCTTTAAAAATATTTTCAATTTATAATTTTAACGCATTATAATGTTTTAATTTGTATTTTATCTAATATTAAAAATTTTAATATTGAAAAAAAAAAAAATTGAAGACACACAAAAGAGTACAAAAACACAATTCTATATAACAGTTATTGTAAACAAACAAATATTAGAAAACCTACAATAAAAAATAAAAACACTAGTTTAGAA
>JAKUCM010007592.1:0-25127 GCA_023374145.1 Lepidium sativum | reverse complement strand
CACATAAATGCCTTAGTAAATCAGAGACTATTATGGAGTAGCTCGGTCTAACCAAGGACTGAATAGATCTAGGTTGGATATACTCCGATTAAAGCATCACAACACTTGAAGTTTGTGTGCTAAGGAGATCTCGGATCTAATAACCATTTATCAAGATTTACATAAACATAAAGAAAGAATAAGAAGAGTTTGGTGGTGACCTAGAAGTGTTTGGGTAGAGGTCTGCCATTGGGCAACCGGTACACGAGCCAAATAACCCTAGAAACTACATTGGAAACTACTTACTTAAGCTTAAATGAAGAGAGAATTTGTAAACACTTCTTTTTGTATTTACTGAGTTTCTTATAAAGAGGAGATACAATCTATTTACAGTGTTACAATAAGGTTGATTTAGCACTAAGGAAACAGTAGATTCAAACCTTTGTGGCCGTTTGAGAGGAGAGAGGAAGTGGACTTCCCAACATTGAAAGTGACATCTCCTTAGCCTTGAACTTAGCATAAAGGAGAGTCACATGTTTCTTTTACAATCTGTCGTTGACCGTACTGCGGTACGTAGACTCTCGACCCACGGTACGCACTTCCTCGACCCGCGGTAAGTACTGAGCTCGTCTCTGTGGTACGTACTGGATCCTACCCGGCGTACATGTATCTCAGACCCGCGGTACGTGCTGAGCCCAACCGCAGTACATACTGGATCCTGCCAGCGGTACGTACTAGATCCTTCATGCGGTACATACTGATTTCGACCCGTTGTACGTCCGTGACTCGACCCGAAATACACGTCTCTCGACCCATCCACTACCCGCAGTATACGACCCGTACGTTGACTTTCCCATCCGTCCATTGACCACATACTGCAGTACATGAAAACCTTTCCGCGGTACGTGCCTCTCGACCCGATGGCCTTCATGCGGTCCATGACCACCGACCGTTGACTTTCTGGTCCAAAATGTTGACTTTTCTAGAAAATCTTCTTTTGGCCTTTTCTTGATCCTTTGATGATTTGGTGACCTTTATGGGTCCTTTGTGGCCATTTTCCTCCTTCTTGAAGTTCATTTGGGTGGTCTTAGGCCTTGTCCTTGATGACTTCGTCCTTGACTCTTATTCTTGACCTTAAAGGTTTTCGGCCTCTCCCTCTAGTTAATTTGATATAGAATAGTACCTTCCCCAAAGCTTGGTGGTCGAGACACTCACGGCAAAGGTCTAAAGACCAAAGGCCAAGCTTGTCAACCAAAAAGAGTATGAGAATGTTAACATAAAAGAAGATGAGAATGTTAATATAGAAGTGGATGAAAAATTCAATACCGAGGAAGAAGTGACACAAGTGAATATAGATGGGAAAAATGATGGGAGAGTCATGTTGAATGTGTCAAGGCAATAAGATTTCAAGATCCAAAAATAAGAAATGTTATTATTCATATAGTAGAAAATAGTGATGATCCAAAAGCCCAAAGTGATTTTGAGTGTCTTGCGACAAGTGAAACCCATAGGATTGAAAATTATGAATTTTTACTGTCTATGGTTATTTGCTACAAAGTTCTCTTTCCAGTTAACACTGTAAGCAAGAGTTTGCAGTCACAAGACATGAACATTGAAGTTGCAGTTTCCTAGTTAAAAGAACTTGTTTCTTTTTTTCCAAAATTATAGAGATAATGGCTTTGAGAGTGGAAAATCAGATGTTAAAGTGATCATAGAGTCTATGGAAATTAAAGCCATATTTTCAACAAAGGAAAAATGTGTTATCAAATGAAAAAGAAAATTTGGTGAAAAGTTAGAGATAGTTGATAAAAAAATGTGAACTTATCTATAGAAGAGAGCTTTAAAATAAATTATTTCAACCAAGTCGTGGATCAAGCTCTCTATTCTATTAAGATAAGGTTTGAACAATTTCAAAAGTACGAAAAAACCTTTGGTTTCCTATTTGATTTAGGGAAACTGAAGTCAATAAGTGATGATAGTTTGAAGATATCTTGTACCAATCTTGATGAACTTTTAAAACATGGAAATCATTCAGATGTTATGGGGGATGAACTGCATTTTGAACTAACAGTTCTGAAAGATGTTTTGCCAGAGGAATGCAAGAAAACCGTTGAAGTGTTACACTACTTGAAAAGAATGGAAAATTGTTATCCAAACTCGTGGATTGCTTATCAGATTTTGTTGATGATTCCAGTTTCAGTTGTTTCAACTGAAAGAACTTTTCAAAAGTAAAGTTGATAAAGTCTTATTTGCGATCAACTATGTCACATGAAAGACTAAATTGTTTAGCTATCATATCTATAAAAAGAGACCTAGTTAGAAATTTAGATTATGAGAATTTGGTGAAAGAGTTTATTGAAACAGAAAGGAGGAGGAAGAAAAAATATGTCTTAGTCGTTTGATTTCTTAATTTTTTTTTGGTTTATTGATATAGTTTTTTAAATTATATATGTTTATATTATAAATGACCATTTTTTCTGAAGTTCGCCTTACACTTTTCTAATTCTAAGTACGGCACTGATTGTACGGGTATGATTGTAGTATGTTTTACGGTTTTATCTCGTACCATTATCTTAGTCCCTCATTGACACATATATAGTTTTGTTATACCATAAAAAGTGTATTTTCAGAACAGAACAAAAATTAAAAGAGACTCAAGCTTTAACTATAACTCTCGATCCAAAACATACTACAAGTTAATAGTTCCAAATTTTTTGGCAGAATATAAATAATTTAATTGCAAAGTTCTATCATTAATAGTTATATGTAAATATATTTATTTGAAAAATATTGGCTTTCAACCTTATTGATAATAAAAAAATAGCATAAAATTTATATGTTAGTAATCTTCACATTCCCAATAATATTCTAATACTTTTAGTTGTAAGAAAAACAAATTTATGAGTATCAAATACTAGTTGCCGAGTTTTTCAATTACGTGTGTAATTGAGCTACTAGATCAATATCTACTTATTTCCACTTATAAATAATGTATCAACTGCATCGTTTCGTGTCAATAAATGAGATTAAAGATAATACGTCTAATAATATTTATTTAGGAATCAAAGATTGGAAGGATGTCTTATTTTTCTTGTCAATCGAAGGATGTTTATAATTTATTAATCAAGATATTCCTGTGGATTGTACCAAAACTACAGAAGAGAAATCACTGAGCTCCTGTTTTCGTGTGCGACAACTACTTGTATAATGGTAACGTATAACAACAAAATGCTTACAAGATGTGTAATTATTAACGATGTAGGTAGCCGTTACACGACCGCCTTTAATTCATTTCTCCGATTAATTTTTCAAAATATATAAAAAATGATTGACCATTTTTGTATTAAAGTTTATTTAAAAGTTAGGTTTTATTGTCGATGGTTTTTATTAAATATGAACCAATGCGTTTTGAAAATAATAGATATAGGAAGTCTAATTCATAACTTAAACCTTTTATAAATTTTAAATTTATAGTGTGAGCCTATGCAATTATTTGGAACTAATTCCGAAAAGAAAATTGTTGAGGTAGATATATAATTATTTGGTTGTATATAATTCTCCAAACAATATGTTTTTTCTTCTTTGAGATTTGGTAAAAAATGCTTAATAAAAATGCATCATCCTTTTATTTGAGATATAATTAACATAGTTGATCAAAATTTCTCTTTTTGGCTCCAATGTTTTAAAGTCAAACGAGTAGAATATTTCCTGATCCCCAATTTACTCCTATCTAATACTGTAGTTTTGATTTTTTTTGCTGTATAATATAAACTGTAAATATTTTGACTGCATACTATTTTTGCTATAAATATTTTAACTGTAGAACTTTTTGTTATATGATTTTACATTTATAAAGTTTATAAATTTACACTCTAGATTCTGATTTTATACCAATAAACAAATAGTTTAGTTGGTTCACTCCTAATATAACTAAATATGAGGTGATGGTTTCAATAATTATTAACAATATCTGATCTATAATATTAAAGTCTACTTCATAAAATCTCTTTTAATTTTTTGTGGTATGAAAAATCGAACAACTGTATTTAGAAGAGTTTGACGTTACAAATATAGTCTTATTCATTTAAATATAATGTAAAAAATCATTAATAAATGCATAAATTATTTTTTCAGAAACGATAATGTACAAATTGGCCATGATACAACAGTATCAATGTCAGTGTGGAATAATTTTTAAGTCGATTTTATTCTAGTTTTAAACAAATCAAATAATACAAGATGATCAAATAAGGAATGAAATATCCATAATGCATGAATAGACAATACTTTTCACTTTTAATATTAATATGAAGCATCATGCAATTGCAGATATCTTTCTATATTTTATATAAATCATCCCTAATATATCGAATTTATTTTAGAAAACTTTGCTGGCAAAAAAATAAAAACAAAAACAAAAAGACAATTGTAGTGAATTGTCTTTGAGCCATCATCATGACTCCGTCGTAGTCAAGAGTCAATACGATACTCTCGAGTCTCACACAGCTCGTTGACTTATTTAATGTTAATGGCACTATACAAAAGTAAATGTTGAGTATATGCGTGTGGGTCTATATAAATACATGAGAGTAATGGTGTGAATACAAACCATTATAATTGTGTGACTATCATTTAAAGCATAAAGCAAAACACATAATCCAAAACAAAAAATAATAAGACACACAAAAAATGAGATTTTCTTCCTCTTCATCCTCAGCTTCATCATGGCTTCTTCATCCTCAGCTTCATCATGTTGTATCCAAGATGTCTTTCTTTGATTCCTTCTTATTCTATGTAAGTACGATCGATGATAAAGATTTCGTAATTATTTGTATTATTAAAAGTTCTTAATTTGATTTTTCTTACAACAGATTGTGCACTTAGTGGACAAGTTAGGATTGTGGCATAGATTTCCAGTGTTATTGGGAGTAGCTTACTTGGGGCTAAGAAGACATCTACACCAACGTTATAATCTAGTCCATGTCGGCGGGATCAACGGTCAGAATTATGAGACCGATGAGTTCTCTTATCGCACGGCTGATGGTAAGTGTAATCATCCTTCCGATGACTCCATTGGCTGCCGAGGCTCCTTTATTGGCCGGAATATGCCTCCCTCTACTTCTCAGTATGGCGTAAGTTTTCTATTTCCTTTTGTTTTTATTTATTTCTACATATCACAATTCACAAGCACATTCAATTTGCATACTCGTGCTTGTAATTTTGATCAATTTTTTAAAAAGAAATTGAATATTGATACTAATATTGAAAAAGAAGAAAAAATTGTGACGCAATTCTTTTTGATCTTTACCTCCGAGTGGTTGAAATGTGAGGTATGATAGTCTATCTTTTTGGGGTTTAAAGTCTACTGATGCAATAAAGTTTTTTTGTTTTTCTCAATATTTTGTTTTGAAAACAAAGTTTATGATTACTCAAAAAAATAAAAAAATTGGACAGCAAAAAGAAAGAGATCAATGATTACAAGCATGATATCTCGAGATATAATTTTTGTATATAGGATCAAACAATGTTTTTTTTTGTCGGACTTGAAATGATTAATATAAAAAAGGAAGCCAATTAGGTGGCGGTGAAGAATACATAAATCTCATATATATTTTCTTTTGTATCAATATTTAGATCAACAAGACTCAATTCATAATCTTAAATTATCTCTATAAAATACATGTTTAACCTACTAGTTTTGTGGGGAGAAATCGTACCCGGTAAAATCTCATATCTCTAGAAACCTTCTTTAATATTTTCTGTATTTTTGGTTTATTTGCATGATTAGTAATTTATAATTATAGTTACGTTAGAATTTACATTATTGTGAGTGAATGTGGTAACGGCTGATTTTTTTCTGTTCTTTTTATCAATAGTTTGTTTTATATGGTTATACAGATTTTGGATCCACATCCAAGTGTGGTGGCGACAAAGTTGTTGGGAAGAAAAAGATTTATAGACAATGGGGACCAATTCAACATGATAGCTTGTTCTTGGATCCAGTTCATGATCCATGATTGGGTTGATCACTTGGAAGACACACACCAGGTTACAATCTTTTCAATTTTAACCCCTTTAATCTCAAAGATTTACATATGTTTCCCTCAACTCAAGATATTTAAATACCTCAACTAGGTTGAGCTTGAAGCTCCAGAAGAAGTAGCAAGTGGATGTCCATTGAAGTCATTCAAGTTCCTCAGAACAAAGAAAGTTGTCACTGGTGATGAACATAAATCTGGCGCTGTTAACACCAGAACCCCTTGGTGGTACGTATTTCAATCATAATCATTTGCTTAATTGTTGCTTAATTACAATTTGAGTTCGATTTTGTAATAGTTTATTCTATTGGAAATAGGGACGGGAGTGTAATATATGGAAATGATGAGGCCGGAATGAGAAGAGTTAGGGAATTCAAGGACGGAAAGCTAAAAATCGCTGGCGATGGGTTATTGGAGCGGGATGAAAGAGGTGTTCCGGTCTCCGGTGACATAAGAAACAGCTGGTCTGGTTTCTGTCTGTTACAAGCTCTCTTTGTCAAAGAACACAACTCCGTCTGTGAAATGCTTAAAGTAAGTCATTAGATTGAGATTAGGTTTTGTCTCTTTCTTGTCTTGCAAGCAACGACTCTGTTTTTTGCCCAATCATCCTAAGTTTTAACTTTTTAGGAACGGTATCCAGAATTTGATGATGAGAAACTCTACCGGACTGCTAGACTCGTGACTGCAGCGGTTATCGCCAAGGTTCATACGATTGATTGGACAATAGAACTCTTGAAGACAGATACACTCACTGCTGGAATGAGGATCAATTGGTATGGGTTTTTAGGGAAGAAAGTGAAGGACATGATTGGAGCAAGATTTGGGCCTATACTTAGCGGATTGGTTGGTCTGAAGAAACCGAGAGATCATGGAGTTCCTTATTCGCTTACAGAAGAGTTCGTTAGTGTTTACAGGATGCATTGTCTTCTACCAGAAACACTTATCCTCCGAGATATGAGATCTGAGAATGTAGACAAATCAAGCCCTGCAATAGAACGAGAGTAAGATTTAAAATGTTTTGTATATGTTTAAAGACAATCCAGTTGCGATTTTAATTGACCTAGAGAATATGCTCTTAACAGGGTTCCAATGGCTGAATTGATTGGGAAAGAAGGAGGAAAAGATGGTTCGAAAATCGGGTTTGAGCAGTTACTAGTTTCAATGGGACACCAATCTTGTGGTGCATTGACATTGTGGAACTACCCTAACTGGATGAGGAACCTTGTGCCACAAGAGATTGATGGAGAAGATAGACCTCACCCTGTAGACATGGCTGCTTTGGAGAGTAAGTGAAAGTGAATGCTTCTTCATCTTCTACATCACCATTTCTTTGACCGATGAATTGAAAAAAAAAATCATTGACTTGATTCGATTAATTTCTCAGTTTATAGAGATCGAGAGAGAGGAGTTCCTCGATATAACGAATTTAGAAAGAATCTTTTGATGAGTCCAATCAGTAAATGGGAAGATTTGACTGATGATGAAGAAGTTATCGAGGCTTTAAAAGAAGTGTACGGGAACGATATAGATAAGCTTGATCTAAATGTGGGCTTGCACGCAGAGAAGAAGATCAAAGGATTCGCCATTAGTGAAACTGCTTTCTTCATCTTCCTTCTCGTCGCCTCCAGGTTTTTATATTACAAATCAACTACATATATTGAAACAGAGCCTTCTTGCGTAAGAAGGTAGCTTACTTGGACTTAAAATTTAATCAGGAGGTTAGAAGCAGATCGGTTTTTCACGACGAATTTCAACGAGAAGACGTATACTAAAGAAGGATTAAAGTGGGTCAATACTACAGAAACCTTAAAGGATGTAATAGATCGAAACTTTCCGAGCTTAACCAATCAATGGATGCGATGTTCAAGCGCCTTCTCTGTCTGGAGCTCGGATCCTAACCCAACTAATTGGGTTCCCTTGTACTTCCGATCTGCTCCATAGGCCATAGGCCGTACCCGTTGGATGTCATGTGCCTCATGTGTATGAGTGCCACGTGGTTCCTTGATATATATGAAAATGTGTAAAATCGTATATTTGAATAAAACGTATTAGTAGATGTAGATGAGGTAGTTATTAGTGCCTTTGGTTAAATAAAAGATTGCCCTATCTTTTTCCAAAACTTAGACAAAATGTTAAACAGTTTTGTTAAACTATCTTTATTTTCTAAGAATTTGGCTATTGAGTCACCAGTTGTGCCATAATATAATATAATCTGTCGTTGACAAAAAAAAAAAAATTATCTTCACTTTCATTTCCATCCTAGAATTATGATAAAATTGTGTGAAAAAATCTTAATAAGTGGACAAGTAAATTTGATCTATAAAATAATGTCCAATTGTGCAGTTTTTCTACCAAAATTTGTTTAAAAATTAGATAACTTCAGAATATGATTTGGAGTTTAGAAGATTTAGGAGACTTAACTAGCAAAATTTTGACAAAAAAAAATTGTGTTTAGAATATACCTCCTAAGGAAAAAATATTGAGTTTGGATATTTCCAATATGTTATGTTTAATATATTTGCATCAAACTTGAACTCTGGCACTATATCAAAAATAATAGATTTTCAATTCAACCAATTGACAATGGAAAAGTACATAAATTTTATATATTAGATTTGAATTATCCCGAATTTTAAATAAAATTTTTTTAGCATTCTAATAACTACAAACAAAATTACATTGGTAACAAGTTTTATATAAACTCAAGTGAGAGTGAGAAACCAAACTTATGCTTCTACAACTGTCAAAGGGGGCAAAACATAAATTAAAGCATAAGGAAAAAGAAAAACACATCAAACTCTTAAATTTCTCGCACAAGACAAGTAGATTACGAACATTCGAGCATGTTAAAGAAATGGGGTAAAAATTTGATAAATTAACTAGCAAGTAGCAGCTGATAATCTTTTTAAACCTTCGATAGTGATGTCTTTAAATTACAGAGTTGCTGAACTGATGCCTAAAATAGGACTTTTGAGGTATGATTTGACACTAATCTATTCTGATATCTCATAAAGTTTTGACAGAAGTTATAGTTTTGAGAAAATCCTCAAATATGATTTTGAAAATAGTCGAGATAATAGTAGTTATTAAGTGATATTTAATGTTGAAATGGAAGTTAAAATCTATATTTTCCTTGCATAACTATAAAATAATTAAAAATAAAATAAATTGACTAGTAGTTGGGCTGACAATCATTTTAAAGTTTCGGTAGTGATGCCGTTAAATCATATGGTTGTTGAAGTGATGCCTAAAATATGAATTTTAAAGTCTGACTTGACACTAGTCTATTCAATATCTCAGAAAGTTTTTGACAGAAATTACAATTTTGAGAAAATTCTTAATTACAATTTAGAAAACAGCTGAGATAATAGTTGTTGTTATCCCTCTGTTTTATTTTATTTTATGTTTTATGCCTTTCATACATATTAAAAAATCATTAATTGTTTTATTTATTCTAAGCAAAATATAATTTATCGTAAATGGCTTTTAGCTTAATGACAGACAGTAAGTTCACATCAGACAGCTCATTTGCACAACCAGGGATCGAGTCTCCCCACCTACATTATGTAGGAATTTGGCTATTGGGTCGGCCAGTTGTGAACCAATATAATTTGCCGTTGACAAAAAAAAATATAGTTTATCATAAATTCTAAAATATTTTAACCAATCACAAATCAATCTGCAGAATTTAAAGAGTCAAAAATATCAAATGTACAATAAATTTTGCATAGAAATTTTAAAATATCAACTAAAAATAAACAAATGATCAACTAATAAAAAACAGAAGGAATATTAAATAATAATTAATGTTGATACGGAAGTTAGAATCTATATTTTCCTTGCATAACTGTAAAATAAGAATTTTTTAAAATAAATTTAGTAGTTAGATATTTTCGGAGGTGATGCCGTTAAATTATAGGGTTGCTGAAGTGATGCCTGAAATATGACTTTTGAGGTCTGATTCGACATTGGTCTATTCAGATATCTCATAAAATTTTGACAGGGACACTCTAAAGTAGATTACAATTTTGAGAAATTTTTTGGATACGATTAGAAAAATAGGTGAGATAATAATGGCCGTTATTAAATGATATTTAATGCTGTAATGGAAGTTATGAAAACTATATTTTCCTTATAAAATTGTGAAATAAGGAAAAAATTAATAAATTAACTAGTAGCTGGTGGTTGACAATCTTTATAAAACTTCGATAGCAATATCGTTAAACCATGGAGCTGCTGAAGTGATGCTGAGGTGTGATTCAACATTGGTTTATTTCAATATCTCATAAAGTTTTGATAGGATAATCTCAAATGGATTAGAGTTTTGAAAAATTTCTCGAAAACGATTAAAAAAGCAGGCGGAATAATGGTGGTTATTGTTAAATAATATTTAATGCTAGAATGGAAGTTATAAAACCTACTAAATAATCGAATTGTGGCTACTACTGTTGTGACTAGGAGTTATTATACACATGTTTAATGACAAGCGCAAAGAAAAATTGTTCTAGCGAATGATAGAGAACAATAACGTAGAAAAATCAGATAACTAATAGTTTTCTCCGATGAACCGTCACATAAAAAGCGATGATTAGATGATTAACAAGCACATCTAAGGACATCCCGATAATATAAACATATATATACTAATCGTAGATTGATTGAGAAACAGTAAAACTTATCACATTCAAGTAAATCAGGAAATAGAGTGGATGGCGTAGTGGAATGTGAAGCAAGCATGGCATCTGGCGTTAGCAGCGCATGAGCTTCCTCTGGCAAATAAACATTCAAATCCACACATGTATTTCCATGATTCAATGAAAGCTTCGAGCCTTTACACTGCCAATCAGAAATTTTTTGCTAAAGAAATATTCGGCAACATGTTCTGCATCCCTCATAACTTGTAACGAATCCAAAAATGTAATAAATTAACAACTAAAGAACTCAGATACCATATCAAAAATCATATTCCAATTCAACCAATTGACAATAAACAGAAAAATTAATAAATATTCGATTTAAATAATTCCAGTTCCAAAATAAAGTAATTTTAACATTCTAATCATAACTACAAACAAAATTACATCGATAACAAGTTTTCTATAAATTTGGGAGATATCAAGCGGGCCATATGCCTACGGGATTCGTCCAATCGAGTATGTGGTAGGCTGAGTATAGACATATATTTTTAACCCATTTAAAATGTGAGCCTTGCGGACAAAATCGCTGCGGATTACGACGAGTAGTTATTGTTAGGTAGAGTCTGTGCCTGATACTCATTCTCTAGTGCCTTCCACATTTCGTAAGCTGAAGGTTCTTTCATGACTTTCCTAAAAACAGGGTCAGTCAAACAGTAACCTAAAAGATTTCTTACCCTTATATCTTTCTCTGCCCATATAATATCTGACTTTTCTCCCTCTTTCATAGGTGCCTCTGGCTTGAGAAGTGAGCTAAAGCCCAAGATCTCAAGTTGACCGAGCATCCTATGCTTCCACAGAGTAAAGTCTCCTTCACCATCAAATTTTTTAACTTCAAACCTTCCTTGTGTAGGTTCCAACATGATTCAGATGAATCCACCTCCAAGTTTTCACCTTTTCAGGTTAGGTTACCCTTAAAGTTTCCACCTTTCTTTTCTCATGTTTCTGTTAATACTCTCACGAGGGAACTCAGACCTTTATATCACTAGATCTGGTGAAGAAATAAGTCAGCTAGTTTTATATAAACAGAAACACCTTTTGAATGGTCTTGAACCTTTAAAGCTTTAACCTTTCTGCCTTTATTTTATTCTCCGTAACCTGGCTCTGTTACCACTGTTAGGATTTGAACCGGAGTTTTAGATCATACGGTGAATAACTTTCCCGTGATGTTGTTTGTGTTGCAAGAATTAATAGGGCACGAGGATTTACAAGTTCCCAAGGTCGATGAGACCGAGGTACGTCTTGGAGAAATTAAACCAGTTCTCAAGGCTTATATGTAAAACACTGATACAAAGATCACAATAAGCAAAGTATGCTCTTCTCAAACCCAAAAAAAACCCGAGAAACCCGAGAACCCCAAGAACAAACCCTAAAGAAGAAAATAAGAACACTTTCACTCTCTAAAACTTTTCTCTCCTCTCACTTTGATCTCTCTCTCTACACTATGCACCACACCAACAACATGATCTTTTGTCTTTGTTTTATCTTCTGACTTTGACTGTCTTTTTCAGGTGCAAGAAGACAAAGTTTGATCGTATAACTATGCTCTTTATCAAAAACGACACTAGTCTCCTGGCGTTTCATCCTTGGGCCAAAACTCTTGCAGATACCAAGCGAGCCTTTACCGGATCAACTTCTTGAGTCTTAGCCTACCAGATTGTGGCCCAATCACCTAGAAACGACACATGAAGAAGAATCATGATATCTCTATTTTGTAGAAAAGAAAAAAATCAATCAACAACACAAAATAAGAACCAGATTCGTGATCAACAAGGGATTAGATAAAGACAAATACTTATACTACTTTGCCGAAAGTAGTTTGGCTAAACCTAGTTAACCCAAACATGACTCTTAACCTAAATAACCACTTACAACAAATATAACTTGTTGCTTTTTTTGTCTTGTTTACAAAAAAAAATAATCATAGCTTTTCAGACTGATTTGTTTTCTTTATATACATGATCAAATTCAAATAAATTTATATATCATAACTATGCTATGTCAAGGTCACAATGAATAAACCCATAAATTGTAGTATCCGTGGTATATGATTTAGATTTAGGTGGTTCATGGTTCAAGTTTAGAATTTAGATGTAATAAGGTTTTGTTTTTTGGCAGTTATTAGTGAGCAAATTATATTTTTTTAGTAGTCGTTAGCTCAGCGACTGATCGAAGTGATCATTTGTCAGCGACCACCAACTACATTTTTCAGTCATTGAAAAATCCAGTGATCAGTCGTTGAGAACAGTAATTAGCGACCAGCAACTGCTAAAAAAACAACATAGCGACCAATTTTTTTTTTCACTAATATTTTTTAAAATAAATATATTAATATATAAAAATAACAAAAAAATATAAAATAAAATAAAAAATTAGTTTAAAAAAATAAAATAAAATTTTGAAATTCATAATAATTATGTTAAAATTTTGTAGCTAGTTATAAATTTGTATAAATATCCACAAATAATTTATATATATATATCAACTAATAAATAAATAAAATTATATAGTTAAAAAATATTAACTAAGTAATTAATATATATATATATATATATATATATTGGTTATTAACATTAAAAATTTAACATATAATATAATTTTTTGTTGTTAATTTTCTTACTTTATTCTAGTTTTTAAATTTTGTTTTATATTTTTAGTTTTAAAAAATTTATTACATAATATAAAATTTTGTTGTATATTTTTTACTTTATTTTAATTTACAAAAAAAATTAGTAACATAATAATTTTATATACGATATAAAATTATATACTAATTAATAAATTATTATATTGCATATATAAATATATAATATTAAAAATTTGTATAAAAAATAATATTAAGTATAATAAAAACATTAAATGGTATACATATTTTTATATTAAAACAAATTTATAGTATTACATTTTATGTTATTTTTCAATTTTAATTTACAATTTACATTTTTGACTAAGTTTCATTATTAGAAATTTCTTAATAATTATTAAATAATTTTTTTCATTTATATATATAGTTACATATTGATTTGTATTATAAATTATATAAAACTAAAAATTAAATAATATTATAAAATAATTGCTAGTCTCTAGCGACTAAAAAAAGAACAATATAGCGACCAATTGCTGCGACTAGTCGCTGGTTGCTAGCGATTGTAAAAATAACAACACAACAATCAGTCGCAACGATTGCTAATAGAACATAAAACTTAAATTCTGGTCGTTGTCGCTAATTGCTAAACGATGTCTTTGTCGCCAACAACCACGGGAAGAACAAGGTCTAAGTAAAAGAGGGGTTTTATATAACTACACTAAACATGAAAAAAGCTTAAACGCAAAAAGAAAAGAAAATGGAAACATAAGATAAATCAAATGCAAAACTAAAGTAGAAAATGTAAATAAAGCTCAAGATGCAAGGTTTGAGAGGTTTGATAAGAAAAAGGGATGCACGTATGGTGTTATGACAAGAAAGAAGACTAAAGGTCAACTTTGTGATCATTGAGTATCAAACAAAGTATAAATCTAGTAGTTTAGAGACCTTAGAACTAAGATAAGCAGCCAATTACATAACGCACGATAATATAGTCATATTCACCTAGTTTCACTTTATTCCAAGTCACATTGATTTTGCTAGTTTTGCTTGATCGGCATCTCGTTGGGATAAGCTAAGTGTCATGTCTGCAATTTTCGTTGCCATTCACGGATGATGGGTCTTTCGCTTGTAAGTTGTAGAGCTTTCATGATATCATTTCCATCCACCAGAGGTTCCAAGTCCTAGATTTTATCAAGACGCAGTTCACGAATAGTGCCCTCAATTGTTAGATAAATTGCTCTTCTCTTATTTTAGATATAGCCGGAACTCTTGATCATTTAGAGAGATGTACTCCAAGAGATCAAAAACATCAGTGCCCCACTCACGTTTGTCCACTTCTACGTCCTTCTTCAGCTGGAGAGGAAGAATCAACGATAGGAATCTCCCCGTGGCACGGTGTATATTAACAACCTGCAAATGACAAATCGTGTTACCATGATCCCATTAAAAGCAGCCAAAACATAACAACGCATCTCATAATTACACACAACTGTCAATCAGCCAACAGTTGGGGATAAAAGCAAACATTAACTATTCTATACTTTGAGAAATTTCCAACCACATGAGACGATACAATGTAAAAATCCAAGAATCTTAATCTCTTTCACCACTTAATTCACTCTAGATCTTCCAGAGAGTACCTTATCGTGGACCCAGCCCTCGGCTACGCGAAACTTCCTTTCAGGACTGAAATTGCGGACAGCACAGAAAAAACAAATCGAAAATGTTCCTTTCGTCCTTAGTGACAAGGATCCACCTTTGTCTTTGGATATCAGTGATTATACAGACCCTATCGATCTATTACGAAACGGAATACAAGTATATCAATATGAACCACGGAATCCTGATCGAAATTTCCATATATTTCTATTTGCTTCTTTTTTTTTGTAATATATTATATCTTATTACGTAAAATACAGTTTCTCAAAATTATTAATGTTATTACATAAAATATAATTTTTCAAAATTACTAATTAACAGAATTTACCTTTTATCAAATATATTTATTTTTATTCACAATCCTAGTACAAAAAATTTGTAAAATAAAAATAAAAATAAATATTACTTTTTACTAATTATTAAATAATAACAAATCTTAATAGAAAATAATTGTCGATATTCAAATAAAATATAATTTTAAACACAAATTTTCAGAAAAAATTGCAAATATTTTGTAATATTGATAGAAGATAAATTCTAATAGAAGATAACTATCAATATTTTAAAAATAATACTTAAAAATGAATATCCAATATAAACTGCAAATATTTTTATAACACTAACAAAAATTTTTCTAATAGAGGATAATTATCAATATAGATATTCCTAATCTAAAAGGGATCATAATCTAAACAATAATTTGTGAAAAATAATTAATATATAAACCTAAGCAAGCAGATAGATGATTTAATAAAAAAATTTGATATTATCTTAATTCTTTCCAACTTTTACAAAAAAGTTTCATTACTGTTTGCATCAAAAATATTTTTTACGTATTAATTTTATTTTTTCTTTTAATATTCAACGAAAAATCAAGACAAACAAGCAAAAGAGCTATATAGTTAAAATTAAATGTATTAGTGTTTTATTTACTATTAATTATTAATATAATTTCTTATCATGAAATATAAGATTTATGGATGAACATCTTCTCATCTCAATTTCTTACTATTATTATATAAATTTGAACCCTTAAATTTACATGATTATTTACGTATCTTATACCAAATTTTGTGTATTTATATATTTCTATAAGGAAAAAAAATTATATCCCAAAATATTTTTATCACCAAATATTTTATATCTATTTAGAATCCTAACATAATTTTATGAATAGTTATCTTTATTTATTTAGTATAAAATAAAAATATAATTGTAAAAGAAATTTACATAGATAATTATAAATATATTTTCATAATGTTTACAAAAATCCTAATCCAAATATATTAAATTTAGTTTTAAAAATTAGTACTCAACATGATTATTCCACTTATCAAATCTAATGATCCAAAAAACATTAGTATTTTTATATATTTTAAAATATATGTTTGCGTTAAACATTTATTTTTATCATGAAATATCTATCTTTATTGACAATTCTAATATAAAAATGATTTTAAATCATTATTTTTTTATAACTATAAAATATTATTATATAAAGTTCGTTTCAAAAATTAGTAATCAACAAGATTATTCTAAATGTCAAATCTAACATTTTTTTTGGAATATCCTATTATATATAATTGGGTGTTAAAAATTAGTAATCGATGTGATTTTTCACATTTCAATTATTCAAATTGTTGTAGTATCCTATTATATATTATATAAAATTAGTTTCAAAAGTTAATAATCAACAAGATTTTTAAATATTATCTAAATTTAATATGTGTGTATATATATATGTCAAAAATTTCATAAAACCCGTGTATGGCACGAGTCCATATATAGCATGATATGTATCAATGGTGATTGAAAACTTTAAATTTTTACTTTTAGGGTTTCATTGAAGAAACTGTTTCTTCAAGATATGTCTCCTAGAAAAGGCTTAAATTTCTTTCTTCTGTGAGAGTTTGTCATCTCACGAGAAGAGAACACTGGTATTTTTCAGTGTTGTCAACCTGAAGGCCCATTATAGTGGCGTACTATCTCAATGGTTCCTGGAAAAGGGTAGAAAAAGATTATCTATGAGTCCTCTGATGAAGATATTTTGCCACTCTTCCCACATTCCTCAAGTCAGCTCATGCGTCAATAATGTTCTGAGCATCATTGGGAAAACTCTTAATCCAGATTTTATGTCTATCAAGGACCTTATTTTCGAGATGCACAAGAAGTGGCAGAAATATGACATAGTTAGAGGAGTAGTTGGAGGTATTAGACAAAGGAGTTCACGCGTGTAACTAGTGGCCAATGGTGATTGACATGCATGTCTGGGTGCATATGAGAGACGTGTCAATTAACCATTACATTGAAGAAGTGTGTTAGATGAGAGAAGATTTCACAGATTCAAGGAAGCTTCTCATTCAATCGTAATCTGCTCAAAGTGTTTGTTACAACCATGTATTGAAGAAGAAAGCAATAGAGTGAACCGAAAGAGATAACCAGAAAAATTGATCATTCAGTTATCATAAAACTAAACTGATCCTCTTTATATTTTAATACCCTTATTTTAGATGGCATTGTGATTGAAATCAATGACATCTTGCTTCTTAGATCATGAAAGTAACCAGGAGGAAGAACTGATACGAGCTTCAAGATGCTTTTCTAAAGTTGATGGGAGCGGGTTCTTATCCAAGGGAACCGAGTGTACTTCCTTGGTAAGAAAAGTTGGAAGCGCGGAAGAGGTGGTTTGGGGAGCGATACACAAGAAGGATGGTGGATTTCTTGATACACTCAAGCACACTCTAGATCAAGGGGAAACCTCTCGAGATCATACAGTGTGTTCTAAGTCTTAGACAAACGGCTAAGCTTGCTAATGACTAAGGATTTCTCTTTGAGAAAATGTGTTTTTTATTGATATCAAAGTTGGTGATTTTACACGGCTGCAAAGGGACTTTATATAGGGGTCCTATCAGCTAACCCTAAGACTGACTCACTTAAAGAAAAAGGAAAATATGGGTCACAGCCCATTAACAAAAAGGAAATATGAAAAATGGCAAATTACAAGAAAAATAGCAAATTTCTAACATAGAGTTTTTGTGTCTTATTAAACGAAAATAAAAGCCCTAAAAATCCTATGAATTTTAAGACTCTCTATCCTAAGGTGCTGGAGTTGTTGGGCTTGAAGTTCCTGCAAAAACATTTATCGTAAACACAAAACAAACCTTGAATGTCTTGTCGGTTACTTCCAGCTCGGGTCTTGTCGATTCTTGGTCCTCTTGGCCAGCTTCTAAAGGGTCTTGAATGTCTTTATCCTCCTCTTGTCGTGTTTCTTGGTCTTGACTTGCGTTCTTGATCTTTTCCGCGCTCCTCGAAATGTCGATCTTGGAGCGTTCCGGGGAGGGAGCGTTCTCTTCCTGGTTCAAGATGTCAGCTACAGCTTCTCCTAGTTGTTCTCTCAGCTTGCGTGTCCTAACTCGAGTCATTGGCCTGCCTAATTCAACCGGCTTGATGCCCTCATCATTCCCTCCCTCTTGAAGATGTTCCATCTCGGGTGCATCGTCATCGTCAATATGGAACCGGGAGAGATCAGCAACATTGAAACTTGAAGTGATATTGAACTCACCAAGCAGTTTCAATCGGTAGGTATTATCGTTGATCTGTTCAATTACTCGGAAGGAACTATCGCCCGGGGGCGCGAGCTTGGACTTGCGCTTGTTCGGGAAGCGCTCCGGGCGCATGTGTACCCAAATCCAATCTCCCGGGTTAAATATCACAACCCTGCGCCGTTTGTCCTCTCTTTGCTTGATTGTTTCAGCCTTGTTATCAAAATTCTCCTTGACTTTGAGATGTAATTTTCGGACTAGTTCGGCTTTGGCACTTGTGTCCTTGTCAAAGTAATGGCGCAGAGGGAGTGGTGTAAAATGTATTAGCATCAAAGGGTTGAAAGCATATACCACTTCAAATGGTAAAAACTTAGAAAACGAATTATTAGCTCGGTTATAAGCAAATTCAAACATAAGTAAAAAAGAAAGCCAATTAGTTAAACTTTTACCGACTGTACCTCTAAGTAAGGTTCCTAGAGTACGGTTTACCACTTCAGTTTGGTCGTCGGTTTGAGGATGACAAGTGGTTGAGAAGAGCAACTTGGTATCTAATTTTCGCCACAAGGTCCTCCAAAAGTGGCCTAGGAACTTGGCGTCCCTGTCGAAAACAATAGTCCTCGGAACTCCATGTAGGCACACCACTTCCTTGAAAAATAGGTCGGCGATTTGAGATGCGTCATTGGTCTTGTCACAAGGTATGAAGTGAGCCATCTTTGAGAAACGGTCCACTACAACAAAGATTGAGTCCTTGTGCTTTATCTTTGGCAAACCTAAAAAAAAATCCATTGAGATATCCTCCCAAGGAGCATTAGGAATAGGTAAAGAGAGATAAAGACCATGAGGGTGGGACTTTAGCCTTGAAACATGTTGCACATTTGATGCACATCTGTTCCACATCTCTCCTAAGACGCAGCCAAACGAAATGCTCAACCACCATGGCTAGAGTTTTGGCAACACCGAAGTGTCCCATGACCCATGCGTTTCCCTAAGTATCAAGTCCCTCATTGACCCTTGCGGTATACACAACCTCTTTTCTCGAAAAAGTACCCTTCATAGTTGTAGTATGACCCAAAGGCTCATTTGTTGCAAGCTTGATAAATATCCCCAAAATCTGGATCCTCCTTGTAGTTGTTCTTGATGAACTCAAATCCTAGAACTTTGGCGTTCATGATGGTGATGAGGTTGTATCGTCTAGAAAGTGCATATGCGACTACATTCTCCTTTCCTTTCTTATACTTTATCATATAGGGGAATGTCTCCACAAATTCTAACAACCTTGCATGTCTTCTCTTTAGATTTTTCTGACCCCTCAAGTGCTTCAAAGTCTCATTATCCGTGTGAACCACAAATATTTGGCTAGTAGATAGTGTTGCCAAACTTCTAAGGCTCAGACTAAGGCATACAACTCCTTGTCATATGTTGGGTAGTTGAGAGTAGCTCCACTTATCTTCTCACTGAAGTAAGCTATGGGTCTTTTGTCTTGAGTTAGCACAACTCCAATTCCCAATCCGGACGCGTCACATTCTACTTCAAAAGTTTTCCCAAAATTTGACAAAGCCAAAACCGGAGCCTTGGTGATACATGATTTCAGCTTGGAGAAGGCCTTTTCTTGTGTTTCTCCCCATTTGAATGGAACATCCTTCTTGATCACGGCTGTAAGAGGAGCAGCTAGGGTGCTAAAATTCTTGACAAAACGGCGGTAGAAGCTTGCCAAACCGTGAAAACTCCTAACGTGACCGATTGTTGTAGGTGTTGGCCATTCTTCTTTTTTTTTTTTTTTTTTTTTTTTTTTTTTTTTTTTTTTTTTAGATATGACAAAGCCTAATAACACAAGTTCATTAGTGCAAAAGGTGCACTTCTTAAGGTTTGCATAGAGACTTTCTTGCCGAAGGGTCTCTAGTACTTGCTTAAGGTGCATTAGGTGATCGGATAAACATGAACTATAGACAAGAGTGTCATCAAAGTATACCACCACAAACTTACAGATGTAAGTCCTTAGGACTTGGTACATGAGTCTCATGAATGTGCTTAGGGGTTTGGTGAGTCCAAATGGCATCACAAGCCATTCATTTACAAACCTTGTTTGGTTTTGAAGGCGATTTTACACTCATCGCATTCCTTCATGCGAACTTGATGACAAGCACTCTTGAGATCTATCTTGGAAAAGATGCTGGCTCCATGAAGTTCTTCTAGTATGTCGTCTAAACAGGGAATGGGGTGTCGGTACTTGATGGTTATGTTGTTGATTGCACGATAGTCTACACACATCCTCCATGTTCTTTTTTTTTGGCACGAGCAAGAATGGAACAACACATGGATTAACACTTTCTCGGATGTATCATTTGTCCAATAGGTCTTGAACTTGTTGCTCTAGTTCCTTAGCTTCTTGCGGATTGATGCGATAAGCCGCACGGTTTGGTAGGGCGGAGCCGAGAACAAAATTAATTTAGTGTTATATGTCTCATATTGGAGGTAAGCCAGCTGGTGTTTCCTCGGGGAAAACATCTTTATATTGTTCTAAGAGCTCACAGACCCTATGTGGTAAATCTGCATACGACATCTCAAAGTACACATTCTCTTTGAAGAGTATTAGTAGCATTGTTAACTTGGCACACAAGGTTTTCTCTATGACACTCGGGGTCACAAATAGAGAAGGTTTACTTATGTTGGTGGACTGAACCATATTTATTTGGAGCTCATGCACTTGAGCAGGGGTCAAGGGCGCCAAGATATACTTGCGCTTGTCGTGCACAAACGAGTTGAAGTTGGTGCACCCATTTTGTAGAGCCTCCTTATCAAATTGTCAAGGTCGGCCACATAGAAGATGTCCAACTTGCATGGGAGCTACATCACATAGTGTCTGGTCTTGGTATGTTCCAATGTTGAAAGGAACGATCACTTGCTCGGACACTTTGATCTCGACCTTGTCGTTGAGCCATCTCAAGCGATATGGTCTCGGGTGCTTGGTGGTGGTTAGTCCTAATTTTTCGACCAAGGACTTGCTAGCCACGTTAGTACAAGCACCACTATCTATAATAAGATTGCATACCTTGCCGCTTATGGTACCTCTCGAGTGGAATATGTTTTCCCTTTGTGCGGTTTAATCCAACACGACCATAGAGTTCAAGAAGCGGCGAGCTACAACGAATTCCCTTACGTCCGGGTATGCTACACTCTCCTCAACCTCTACTACAGCTTCATCTACCTCCATCTCGTCCTCATCTTGTGATTCATACTCTCCGCTCTTAGTGACAACCATTACCCTTCGGTTCGGACATGCTCTCGCCATGTGTTCGCGACCCTGACACTTGAAGCACACCATATCACGAGTTCTAGAAGTATTTGGAGCCTTACTAACCTCAGGTATAGGATTCTTGGTTGATCCTTGATCAACTATCTTCAGACGAGTCTCAAGTTTAATATTTTTCCCTTGTCTTGCGGTCTCGGGGTGCGCGTGCTCCAGGGAGCATTGTACTTAGGGCGGTTGGGCGCGACCGTCTTCCTCTTTATATGTTGTTCAGCTTGTATGGCTTAATGTAGTAACTCCCTTAGCTCATGATATGGCTGTCTTTCTACGTTCCAAGATATGCGGTTTTGCACACCATCTAAGAATTGTGCCATAATGGTCTCCTCGGGTTCTTCTGTTCCTAGCCTTCTCCTTAGGTTAAATTTAATCTCATCCCAAGTGGTGACTTGGTTATAGTGGTGGCGTCTTCGTTCGGCTAGGTCGCGATCCCACCAGGACAAGGTGTTGTCCGTGAGTTGAGCAGCAGTAAAGCTCACTCTTTTATGATCCGCAAAATGGTAGCACTCAAAGATGAACTCCATTTTTTCTTCCAATCGAGGTACGCTTCCGGATCGACCTAAAAGGCGAAAGTGGGCGCGGTAAGCTTAGGGTCGATGTTGGTGTGTACCGATTGTCCCGTCACATCCACAATTATGGGGGTTTCTTCCTCGTGTGATACAACGCCTAAGTGGAGGGTAATCCGGATCGGGATCAAAGTCTCTCTCTCGGTAAGCGTCCGAGTCATCGTCCCGGGAGTGAAGGGACTCTCGCGTGTTGGCGGGTATCGGCTCCAAGCGATCCATTTGAGTGTTCATAGCTCGAAGTTGGGCTTGGAGTTGGGCCAACATTTCAGCTAGGGTGGGGACCTCAGCTGGGATTTCCATGTTTCGAAACAAGAAACAAGTAGTTATCCTTTTTTTGTAAAAAATGGAAATTGTAAAAAGTGAAAAATACGAAAAAGGCAAGATAGACTTAAGAAAATAATTCAAATTTTTTTCTTTCTTTTTTTAGATTAAGAACTAAGAACCCTAACCGTCGCAAGAAAGATATAGAGTGGATATTAAGCAAAGAATGGTTAATTTACTTGAGTAAAGAATCTAACAACCTATGCGAGAGTGATGACAGTTTAAAATTAAATAAAAACAAAAGCAGAGATAGATACAACCTTCTAGGAAATCTTTGGCACTGATACCAAAATGATACAAGCTTCAAGATGCTTCTCTAAGGTTGATGGGATCTCTTATTTAAGGGAACCGAGTGTAGTTCCTTGGTAAGAAAAGTCGGGGGCGCGGAAGGGATGGTTTGAGGAGCGATCCACAAGAAGGATGGTGGGCTTCTTGATACACTCAAACACATTCTAGATCAAGGGGAAACGTCTCGAGATCTTACAGTGTGTTTTAAGTCTTAGACAAACGACTAAGCTTGCTAATGACTAAGGATTTCTCTTTGAGAAAATTGTGTTCTTTATTGATATCAAAGTTGGTGATCTTACACGGCTGTCAGGGGACCTTATGTAGGGGTCCTATCAACTAGCCCTATTTTTTTTTTTTTTTTTTTTTTTTTTTTTTTTTTTTTTTTTTTAATTAACAAAAAGGAAATAAGAAAAATGGCAAATTTGTAACTTAGAATTTTGGTGCCTTATTAAATGAAAATATAAGCCCTAAAAAGTCTATGAGTCTTAAGACTCTCTATCCTAAGGGGCTGGAGTTGTGGGGCTTGGAGTTCCTACAAATACATTTATCGTAAACACAAAACAAATCTTGTAGGACGCGACAAAGAGTCAAGTCTTGTCGGTTACATCCAACTCTGGTGTTATTGATTCTTGGTCCTCTTGGTTATCTTCTAAAGGGTCTTGAATGTCTTGATCCTCCTCTTGTTGTGTTGCTTGGTCTTGACTTGCGTTCTTGATCTTTTCCGCGCTCCTCGAAGAAGTCCCGATGTTGACATTGGAGTGTTCCGGGAAGGGAGCGTTCTTGGAGCTTTCCGGGGAGGGAGCGTTCTCTTCCTGGTTCAAGATGTCAGCTACAGGTTCTCCTAGTTGTTCTCTCAGCTTGTGTGTCCTACCTCTAGTCATTGGCCTGCCTAGTTTAACCGGCTTGATGCCCTCATCAAGATCCTTGATGAAGGAATCAACTATCTGGTTGTTGGAGCGAACGTGAAGGATCTTTATTAGGCCATTGGTGACTGCTTCCCTAACTCTATGACAGTCAAATTCCACGTGCTTAGTCCTCTCGTGGAAGACTGCATTATTTGTGATATGGATTGCTGCAGTTAGGTCACAAGAGAAAGGGACTGACTTGTGTTGTGGAGCTTCAAGCTCCTTGAGAAGGTTGACAAGTCAAGAGACTTCATTTACTCCATACGCATTGCCCTGTATTCTGCTTCTGCCAAGGATAAGGACATTGTCTCTTGCTTCTTAGATTTCCAAGAGATAAGAGAAGGGCCAAGGAACATGCAGTAGCCCGAGGTTGATCTTTTTGTGTCTGAACATGAGGTCCAGTCTGCATTGGTGAAAGCTTTCAGCACTAAGTCATTGTCTGTTGGATAGAATAAACCAAGCCCAATGGAGTTACTTAAGTATCTTAGGACATTGTATGTAGCTTGAAGATGAGATTGGTTTGGAGCAGAGCAGAACTGACACAATTTGTTGACGGTAAAGGTAATGTGTGGACGGGTTATGGTGAGATACATAAGGCGTCCCACAAGTCTTATGTACTCTAGTGGATCATGCAAGGGAATCTCATCACTATCAAGTTTAAGCTTCAGACTCAGATCCAATGGTATACTGCAGGGTTTACATCCTAAGAAACAAGTATCTTCTAGTAGGTCCAATGTGTATTCTCGTTGACAGAGGGAGATGCCAGCAGCATACCTTGCAATTTCTAGGCCTAAGAATACCTTTGAGATCCAAGAACACCTACTTTAAAACACATTTGTAAAATATTTTTGAGAGAATCAACATTATTATTATTGTTAGAGGCAATAATAATATCGTCTACATATACTAAAATGGTTATGTATTCCCCTTATATGTTTCTGACAAAGACTGTATGATCACATTGAGACTTTCTAAAGTTTATTCTAAGAAGGCTTCACTAAACTTTAAGAACCATTGCCTAGAGGCTTGCTTAAGGTTGTAAATAGATTTATTCAATTTACAAACTGCATTAAGCGGTAAAGCAGAACCTGATTTTGGAGTGTACCCTGGTGGAAGAGACATGTAAATCTCCTCTGTGAGATCACCATTCAGAAAGGCGTTAGAGATGTCCAATTGATGCAGGCTCCACTTCTTGGTAGCTGCAACAGACAGGAAAATCTTCACTGTTATCATCTTGGCCACAT
>JAKUCM010007591.1:0-38597 GCA_023374145.1 Lepidium sativum | reverse complement strand
CAAGGGATATGTTAAACCAATCTACTTCAAGTGCAACATAATTTAGGGTCATGTCAAATAGAGGAAGCAACAATGGCAGAAACAAAGTAATTAAAAAAACAGAGCAAGCAGGTAAAATAGTGTATGAACTTCGAAAATCAGAGGGTTAAAACAAGGTCATGCAGAATTAAGGTCAATAATTTCGATCCCAATACATCCCACCGATCAAGAGAATACCACCTGTATGATAGTTTCACACATAGGCGAATGCCATTTTGTTTTTGTAATGCACCTTCTCATTTTAAGTGTTGCATGAATGATATTTTCAGATCTAATTGAAAAATGGTTAAGGTGTTTTATAACATGTTTTTTACCCCTATTAGTCAAATGTATTGTAGCACAATAGGTATTAAACCAAAGTGTGGTGTTAGAACAAGGGATATGTTAAACCAATCTACTTCAAGTGCAACATAATTTAGGGTAATGTCAAATAGAGCAAGCAACAATGGCAGAAATAGAGTATTTAGAAAAACAGAGCAAGCAGGTAAAACAGGGTATGAACTTCAAAAATCAGAGGGTTAAAACAGGGTCATGAGGAAGAAAGGTCAATAATTTCGATCCAAATACGTCCCACCGATGAAGAGAATACCAAATGTACTTGCCCTTATGATACTTTCACATTTAGGTGAATTCCATTTGGTTTGTGTAATGTGTCTGCTACTTTTCAGCTTTGCATGACTGATATTTTCATATCTAATAAAAAAATGGTTAAGGTGTTTGATAACAGGTTTTTTACCATTTTTAGTCAAATCTATTGTAGTACAAATATGTATTGAACCAAAAGTGTGGTGTTAGAAAAAGGGATTTGTTAAACCAATCTAGTTCAAGTGAAACATAGTTTAGGGTCAGGTCAAATAGAGCAAGAAACAATGGCAGAAACAGAGTAAATAGAAGAACAGAGCAAGCAGCTAAAACATAGTATGAATTTCGAAAACCAGAGGGTTAAAACAGCGTCATGAGGAAGAAAGGTCAATGATTTTGATCCCAATACATCCCACCGATCAAGAGAATACCACTTGTACTCGCCCTTAGGATAGTTTCACACATAGGCGAATGCCATCTGGTTTGTGTAATGCGCCTGTTACGTTTCAGTGTTGAATGACTGATATTTTCAATCTAATAGAGAAATAGTTAAGGTTTTTTATAACATGTTTTTTACCCCTATTAGTCAAATGTATTGTAGCACAATAGGTATTAAACCAAAGTGTGGTGTTAGAATAAGGGATATGTTAAACAAATCTACTTCAAGTGCAACATAATTTAGGGTCATGTCAAATAGAGCAAGCAACAATGGCAGAAATAGAGTAATTAGAAAAACAGAGCAAGCAGGTAAAACAGGGTATGAACTTCAAAAATCAGAGGGTTAAAACAGCGTCATGAGGAAGAATGGTCAATAATTTCGATCAAAATACATCCCACCGATGAACAAGGGATATGTTAAACCAATCTACTTCAAGTGCAACATAATTTAGGTTCATGTCAAATAGAGCAAGCAACAATGGCAGAAATAGAGTAATTAGAAAAACAGAGCAAGCAGCTTAAACATGGTATGAACTTCGAAAATCAGAGGGTTAGAACAGGGTCATGAGGAAGAAAGGTCAATAATTTCGATCCCAATACATCCCACCGATCAAGAGAGTACCACCTGTATGATAGTTTCACATATAGGCGAATGCCATTTTGTTTTTGTAATGCACCTGCTGTTTTTAAGCGTTGCATGAATGATATTTTCAGATCTAATAGAAAAATGGTTAATGTGTTTGATAACAGGTTTTTTACCATTTTTAGGCAAATCTATTGTAGAACAATATGTATTGAACCAAAGTGTGGTGTTAGAACAAGGGATTTGTTAAACCAATCTAGTTCAAGTGAAACATATTTTAGGGTCAGGTCAAAAAGCGCAAGCAACAATGGCAGAAACAGAGTAAATAGAAAAATAGAGGAAGCAGCTAAATTATGGTATGAACTTCGAAAATCAGAGGGATAAAACAGGGTCATGAGGAAGAAAGGTTAATAATTTTGATCCCAATACATCCCACCGATCAAGAGAATACCACTTGTATGATAGTTTCACACATAGGCGAATGCCATTTGGTTTGTGTAATGCGCCTGCTACTTTTCAGTGTTGAATGACTGATATTTTCAGATCTAATAGAGAAATGGTTAAGGTGTTTTATAACATGTTTTTTACCCTTGTTAGTCAAATCTATTGTAGTACAATAGGTATTAAACCAAAGTGCGGTTTTAGAACAAGGGATATGTTAAACCAATCTACTTCAAGTGCAACATAATTTAGGGTCATGTCAAATAGAGGAAGCAACAATGGCAGAAACAAAGTAATTAAAAAAACAGAGCAAGCAGGTAAAATAGTGTATGAACTTCGAAAATCAGAGGGTTAAAACAGGGTCATGCAGAATTAAGGTCAATAATTTCGATCCCAATACATCCCACCGATCAAGAGAATACCACCTGTATGATAGTTTCACACATAGGCGAATGCCATTTTGTTTTTGTAATGCACCTTCTCATTTTAAGTGTTGCATGAATGATATTTTCAGATCTAATTGAAAAATGGTTAAGGTGTTTTATTACATGTTTTTTACCCCTATTAGTCAAATGTATTGTAGCACAATAGGTATTAAACCAAAGTGTGGTGTTAGAACAAGGGATATGTTAAACCAATCTACTTCAAGTGCAACATAATTTAGGGTAATGTCAAATAGAGCAAGCAACAATGGCAGAAATAGAGTATTTAGAAAAACAGAGCAAGCAGGTAAAACAGGGTATGAACTTCAAAAATCAGAGGGTTAAAACAGGGTCATGAGGAAGAAAGGTCAATAATTTCGATCCAAATACGTCCCACCGATGAAGAGAATACCAAATGTACTTGCCCTTATGATACTTTCACATTTAGGTGAATTCCATTTGGTTTGTGTAATGTGTCTGCTACTTTTCAGCTTTGCATGACTGATATTTTCATATCTAATAAAAAAATGGTTAAGGTGTTTGTTTGATAACAGGTTTTTTACCATTTTTAGTCAAATCTATTGTAGTACAAATATGTATTGAACCAAAAGTGTGGTGTTAGAAAAAGGGATTTGTTAAACCAATCTAGTTCAAGTGAAACATAGTTTAGGGTCAGGTCAAATAGAGCAAGAAACAATGGCAGAAACAGAGTAAATAGAAGAACAGAGCAAGCAGCTAAAACATAGTATGAATTTCGAAAACCAGAGGGTTAAAACAGCGTCATGAGGAAGAAAGGTCAATGATTTTGATCCCAATACATCCCACCGATCAAGAGAATACCACTTGTACTCGCCCTTATGATAGTTTCACACATAGGCGAATGCCATCTGGTTTATGTAATGCGCCTGTTACGTTTCAGTGTTGAATGACTGATATTTTCAATCTAATAGAGAAATAGTTAAGGTGTTTTATAACATGTTTTTTACCCCTATTAGTCAAATGTATTGTAGCACAATAGGTATTAAACCAAAGTGTGGTGTTAGAATAAGGGATATGTTAAACAAATCTACTTCAAGTGCAACATAATTTAGGGTCATGTCAAATAGAGCAAGCAACAATGGCAGAAATAGAGTAATTAGAAAAACAGAGCAAGCAGGTAAAACAGGGTATGAACTTCAAAAATCAGAGGGTTAAAACAGCGTCATGAGGAAGAATGGTCAATAATTTCGATCAAAATACATCCCACCGATGAACAAGGGATATGTTAAACCAATCTACTTCAAGTGCAACATAATTTAGGTTCATGTCAAATAGAGCAAGCAACAATGGCAGAAATAGAGTAATTAGAAAAACAGAGCAAGCAGCTTAAACATGGTATGAACTTCGAAAATCAGAGGGTTAGAACAGAGTCATGAGGAAGAAAGGTCAATAATTTCAATCCCAATACATCCCACCGATCAAGAGAGTACCACCTGTATGATAGTTTCACATATAGGCGAATGCCATTTTGTTTTTGTAATGCACCTGCTGTTTTTAAGCGTTGCATGAATGATATTTTCAGATCTAATAGAAAAATGGTTAATGTGTTTGATAACAGGTTTTTTACCATTTTTAGGCAAATCTATTGTAGAACAATATGTATTGAACCAAAGTGTGGTGTTAGAACAAGGGATTTGTTAAACCAATCTAGTTCAAGTGAAACATATTTTAGGGTCAGGTCAAAAAGCGCAAGCAACAATGGCAGAAACAGAGTAAATAGAAAAATAGAGGAAGCAGCTAAATTATGGTATGAACTTCGAAAATCAGAGGGATAAAACAGGGTCATGAGGAAGAAAGGTTAATAATTTTGATCCCAATACATCCCACCGATCAAGAGAATACCACTTGTATGATAGTTTCACACATAGGCGAATGCCATTTGGTTTGTGTAATGCGCCTGCTACTTTTCAGTGTTGAATGACTGATATTTTCAGATCTAATAGAGAAATGGTTAAGGTGTTTTATAACATGTTTTTTACCCTTGTTAGTCAAATCTATTGTAGTACAATAGGTATTAAACAAAAGTGCGGTTTTAGAACAAGGGATATGTTAAACCAATCTACTTCAAGTGCAACATAATTTAGGGTCATGTCAAATAGAGGAAGCAACAATGGCAGAAACAAAGTAATTAAAAAAACAGAGCAAGCAGGTAAAATAGTGTATGAACTTCGAAAATCAGAGGGTTAAAACAGGGTCATGCAGAATTAAGGTCAATAATTTCGATCCCAATACATCCCACCGATCAAGAGAATACCACCTGTATGATAGTTTCACACATAGGCGAATGCCATTTTGTTTTTGTAATGCACCTTCTCATTTTAAGTGTTGCATGAATGATATTTTCAGATCTAATTGAAAAATGGTTAAGGTGTTTTATTACATGTTTTTTACCCCTATTAGTCAAATGTATTGTAGCACAATAGGTATTAAACCAAAGTGTGGTGTTAGAACAAGGGATATGTTAAACCAATCTACTTCAAGTGCAACATAATTTAGGGTAATGTCAAATAGAGCAAGCAACAATGGCAGAAATAGAGAATTTAGAAAAACAGAGCAAGCAGGTAAAACAGGGTATGAACTTCAAAAATCAGAGGGTTAAAACAGGGTCATGAGGAAGAAAGGTCAATAATTTCGATCCAAATACGTCCCACCGATGAAGAGAATACCAAATGTACTTGCCCTTATGATACTTTCACATTTAGGTGAATTCCATTTGGTTTGTGTAATGTGTCTGCTACTTTTCAGCTTTGCATGACTGATATTTTCATATCTAATAAAAAAATGGTTAAGGTGTTTGTTTGATAACAGGTTTTTTATCATTTTTAGTCAAATCTATTGTAGTACAAATATGTATTGAACCAAAAGTGTGGTGTTAGAAAAAGGGATTTGTTAAACCAATCTAGTTCAAGTGAAACATAGTTTAGGGTCAGGTCAAATAGAGCAAGAAACAATGGCAGAAACAGAGTAAATAGAAGAACAGAGCAAGCAGCTAAAACATAGTATGAATTTCGAAAACCAGAGGGTTAAAACAGCGTCATGAGGAAGAAAGGTCAATGATTTTGATCCCAATACATCCCACCGATCAAGAGAATACCACTTGTACTCGCCCTTATGATAGTTTCACACATAGGCGAATGCCATCTGGTTTATGTAATGCGCCTGTTACGTTTCAGTGTTGAATGACTGATATTTTCAATCTAATAGAGAAATAGTTAAGGTGTTTTATAACATGTTTTTTACCCCTATTAGTCAAATGTATTGTAGCACAATAGGTATTAAACCAAAGTGTGGTGTTAGAATAAGGGATATGTTAAACAAATCTACTTCAAGTGCAACATAATTTAGGGTCATGTCAAATAGAGCAAGCAACAATGGCAGAAATAGAGTAATTAGAAAAACAGAGCAAGCAGGTAAAACAGGGTATGAACTTCAAAAATCAGAGGGTTAAAACAGCGTCATGAGGAAGAATGGTCAATAATTTCGATCAAAATACATCCCACCGATGAACAAGGGATATGTTAAACCAATCTACTTCAAGTGCAACATAATTTAGGTTCATGTCAAATAGAGCAAGCAACAATGGCAGAAATAGAGTAATTAGAAAAACAGAGCAAGCAGCTTAAACATGGTATGAACTTCGAAAATCAGAGGGTTAGAACAGAGTCATGAGGAAGAAAGGTCAATAATTTCGATCCCAATACATCCCACCGATCAAGAGAGTACCACCTGTATGATAGTTTCACATATAGGCGAATGCCATTTTGTTTTTGTAATGCACCTGCTGTTTTTAAGCGTTGCATGAATGATATTTTCAGATCTAATAGAAAAATGGTTAATGTGTTTGATAACAGGTTTTTTACCATTTTTAGGCAAATCTATTGTAGAACAATATGTATTGAACCAAAGTGTGGTGTTAGAACAAGGGATTTGTTAAACCAATCTAGTTCAAGTGAAACATATTTTAGGGTCAGGTCAAAAAGCGCAAGCAACAATGGCAGAAACAGAGTAAATAGAAAAATAGAGGAAGCAGCTAAATTATGGTATGAACTTCGAAAATCAGAGGGATAAAACAGGGTCATGAGGAAGAAAGGTTAATAATTTTGATCCCAATACATCCCACCGATCAAGAGAATACCACTTGTATGATAGTTTCACACATAGGCGAATGCCATTTGGTTTGTGTAATGCGCCTGCTACTTTTCAGTGTTGAATGACTGATATTTTCAGATCTAATAGAGAAATGGTTAAGGTGTTTTATAACATGTTTTTTACCCTTGTTAGTCAAATCTATTGTAGTACAATAGGTATTAAACCAAAGTGCGGTTTTAGAACAAGGGATATGTTAAACCAATCTACTTCAAGTGCAACATAATTTAGGGTCATGTCAAATAGAGGAAGCAACAATGGCAGAAACAAAGTAATTAAAAAAACAGAGCAAGCAGGTAAAATAGTGTATGAACTTCGAAAATCAGAGGGTTAAAACAGGGTCATGCAGAATTAAGGTCAATAATTTCGATCCCAATACATCCCACCGATCAAGAGAATACCACCTGTATGATAGTTTCACACATAGGCGAATGCCATTTTGTTTTTGTAATGCACCTTCTGATGTGTCTGCATTTTACCACATTTTAGGACCATTATTTAGCATGTTTTGCATTCATACTTGCATTATTATCATTGTTTTAGGTTCCTTTTAGCATAATTTGCATTATTAGTATCGGGCATTGCATACATTGCATAAAAAGGGACTTTTAGGTACTTTTTGGAGCTTATCACGAAGTATTTCGGAGTACAAGAAGACCAATGAGGAATCGACTGGTCTAAGGTTGAAGTTCAAGATGCAAACTAGAAGATTTGTCACTCGAGTCTCCGACACTCGAGCATGACACTCGACCATCACTTGGTCGAGTGCCTTTACGGACCAGAACTAAGACTTTAGACGAAGATTGAATCTTTGGGCTTCTCTGCGAAAAAGGCCCATCAAAAGCCCCTTTGTGCAAGCCCAATTATCTTTTAGTTCTTTTCTATTTTTCTTTCTTAGGGAAATTTCCTTTTAACTTTTAAAAGGAAATTCCCATTTTTCTTTCAAGGGAATTTTTCCCTTTTTCTCTTTAAGTATTTTTCCTTTTTCTTTAAGATCTTTTGATCTATAAATTGTACTAGAATTTCTACTTTCAATATACAATCTTTTCCAGCAAAATTTCGAGTTCTTTCTTTTAGCAATTTACGATTTTAAGTCTTAAGTTTATGCAATTGATTTTCGATTTTAAGTCTATGTTTTATTTCATGAATTCTGAGTAAGTTAGTCTAGGGTTCTTGAGGAAAGGGTGAGATTAGGGGAAAACTTAGGGATTTCTAGATTTGTCTATGTTTAAATAAGGTCTTAGATCTCTTTAGTTTAAGTGTTCTTAATGCTTGTTTCTTTCTGATCAATTGAAATTCGATCTCTTGGTGAATCCCCCCCGAGAGGCGTTTGGGGAATCACTTGAACATGCTTAAATTAAGATAGCATCTTCCTAGCTCAAGAGATTGATTGTCTAGGGTGTTATTAGGCTTTGTAAGGTCCATACTTAAGGCCTCTTGAATTTCCAATCGTTGGGCGAGAGTCAAGTCAGGTTGTCTTTTAGGAGAGGTCCCATTGCGCGAGAGCGAATGTGATTACTTTGTGATTCCTTGCTTAGAGGACATCTAAATAGGTTGATAGATAAGTCTAGAACCCCTAGGAATACCCTAATCATTGATCCTAATCCTCGAGAACCCGTTTTTCCTTATTGAATTTTCGTGATTTTAATACTCTGCTTTACGTTGAGATTTCGTGTTGCACTTTATTAGTTTCATTATTGCTTTACTTTTAATGCTCTGTCTTACATTCTAATACTCTGTTTCATTTTTAGCATTTTTAAGATTTCGTTGTCACCTAGGATAGATCACCACTCACTAAAACCGAATTTGGCTTAGATTAGAATAAGTAGATTATATCTTGATTGCTAGTTACTCTCCCAGTGGATTGACACCATACTGTACTGCAATTGATTACATAAACAGTTTGGTATTTGAGAAAACACCGCACAAAACATGTTTATCAAATTGGCGCCGTTGCCGGGGATACATGTTTATCAAATTGGCGCCGTTGCCAACTGGGAATAGTTAGCTACAATTAGGAAAATCACTTTTCTGAGACTAAGTTTTATTATACTATTATTCTAAAAACGTTTCTGGTTTTCTCTTTGCTTTCAGGTACACTCGATCAACAAGCTCGACCAACACAACTCGAGCTCGTTGATTTTTCTTCTGTATCCGGAGAGCTCTAGCAGAACCAAGAAACACTCGATCACTACACTCGAGCACCACCCGCTCGAGTGTCATTTCCGACGAAACAAATCACTTGTATGAATACCAGATGCCGTGGTAGTGAAGACCTCATTCCATACTCTGACAGAATAAACCGTTTGCCTCGTGAATACTTGCGAGAACAACGGAACAAATTGAACGAAGAATACAAGGATCAGGTTAACATGGAAGAACAAGTACAAGCTACTGAACTAGGAACTCGTCCTAGGAGAGTTAGACACATTGGTGCCGGTGATGCTCCCAGTATCCACACTCAACGCCATGGAATTGTCCCACCAGCCATCGCCAACAACAACTTTGAGATTAAAAGTGGAATGATCTCCATGGTTCAGAACAGTAAATTTCATGGTTTACCTTCTGAGGACCCACTTGATCATCTTGATGAATTTGAAAGACTAACCAGTCTGACAAAAATAAACGGGGTTAGTGAGGATGCTCTGAAATTGCGATTGTTTCCTTTCTCTCTTGGAGACAAAGCACATCTATGGGAAAAACACTTGCCACAAGGATCTATCACATCATGGGACGCCTGCAAAGAATCATTTCTAGGCAAATTCTTTTCAAATTCCAGAACTGCGAAACTTCGCAATTCCATCTCTGGTTTTAAGCAAAACCATTCAGAAACATTCTCTGAGGCTTGGGAACGATTCAAGATGTACCAATCGCAATGTCCTCATCACGGTTTCACTACTGAGTCCCTTCTCAGTACTCTCTATAGAGGCGTGATCCCAAAGATACGCATGTTGCTAGACACAGCCAGCAATGGGAATTTTCTGAATAAAGATGTCGATGATGGATGGGAATTAGTGGAGAATTTAGCTCAAGCAGACGGCCAATACAGTGAAGACTATGATCGAACTCCTAGAGGCGTAACGGATTCAGATATGGTTAGTAGAAAGGAGCTCAAAGCCATACAAGACAAACTAGACAAGCTACTTTCAGCTCACCATAAGCAAGTACACCATATCAGTGAAACAGAACGGGTTGAAGAAGTCAATTTCGTACAGAACCAAAGCAACAATTTCAGACAATTCAACAGCTATAAACCTAACCCCAACCTATCCTACAGAAACACAAATGTAGCAAATCCAAACGACCAGGTGTACCCACCCAAACCACATCCGCAACCACAATCAAAACCATTCATACCCAAACAACAGTACCAGCAAACACACCACCAACCACCTACTGGATACAACACCCAACCACCACAACAAACACCTGAAGTGATGGACATCTTGCAGCAGATACTAAAGGGACAGACAGCCAGCGCTTCCGAATTAACACGGAAATTTGCTGAAGTACATGCTAAGATCGATGCTTCACATAATGAACTCAACTGCAAATTTGAGACTCTCAATGCTCGTCTCAAATATGTAGAGAATCAACAAGGATCTTCATCAACCAACAAACAAACCGGACATCTACCTGGAAAAGCTGTTCAAAATCCTAAGGAGTATCACGCCAACGCCATTACACTCCGTAGTGGCCGTGAATTGCTAATTCGTGCTGAACCAACAGAGAACACTGAGGACAGTGTCCTTCTAGAAGGGGAGGATGATTTGGTCGAAGAACAGACAGAAATCAGCACGAAAAAGCCAAAATCCGTGACACTCGACCAACACACTCGAGCACCACCTGCTCGAGTGTACGAAGATCAGCCTAGAAACACAACCGATATACAAAAAGACCCAAAGACGTTTGCTCCACCTCCTTTCAAACCACAGCTTCCTTTTCCACAGAGATTCAAAGAGGATGTTGTAGACAAGTACAAAGCTCTCTTTGAAAAGCAGATGAAGGACGTTGAAGTAAAAATACCAATTCTAGACGCCTTTATGCTAATGCCCCCTTACCAGAAGTTTTTGAAAGAAGCAGTCAAGGACAGAACACAAGAAGTTGAAGGGATGGTTGTGTTAACTCACGAGGTCAGTGCTATTATACAAAGAAAGGTTGTGCCTCTAACAGTCGCCAAACGATTAGGGTTCGATAGATACAAGTCTTGTAAGATATCTTTGGTACTGGCTGACAGATCGGTTAGGATTCCACATGGAATTCTAGAAGACTTACCAGTTCGGGTTGGAGGAGTAGAAATCCCCACGGATTTCGTTGTTCTAGATATGGGAGAAGAAACAAAGGACCGTTTGCTGTTTGGAAGGCCCTTCTTAGCCACTGCAGGAGCTGTGATCAATGTGCCAAAAGGAGAAATCGAACTCAACCTTGGGAAAGATTTCAAGATGACTTTCAGCATTAGTGATATTTTCACAAATAGGCGAATGCCATTTTGTTTTTTGTAATGCACCTGCTACTTTTAAGTGTTGCATGAATGATATTTTCAGATCTAATAGAAAAATGGTTAAGGTGTTTTATAACATGTTTCTTACCCCAATTAGTCAAATGTATTGTAGCACAATAGGTATTAAACCAAAGTGTGGTGTTAGAACAAGGGATATGTTAAACCAATCTACTTCAAGTGCAACATAATTTAGGGTCATGTCAAATACAGCAAGCAATGATGGCAGAAATAGAGTAATTAGAAAAACAGAGCAAGCAGGTAAAACAGGGTATGAACTTCAAAAATCAGAGGGTTAAAACAGGGTCATGAGGAAGAATGGTCAATAATTTTGATCCAAATACATCCCACCGATGAAGAGAATACGAAATGTACTTGCCCTTATGATACTTTCACATTTAGGCGAATTCCATTTGGTTTGTGTAATGTGTCTGCTACTTTTCAGTTTTGCATGACTGATATTTTCATATCTAATAGAAATATGGTTAAGGTGTTTGATAACAGGTTTTTTACCATTTTTAGTCAAATCTATTGTAGTACAATATGTATTGAACCAAAAGTGTGGTGTTAGAAAAAGGGATTTGTTAAACCAATCTAGTTCAAGTGAAACATATTTTAGGCTCAGGTCAAAAAGCGCAAGCAACAATGGAAGAAACAGAGTAAATAGAAAAATATAGGAAGCAGCTAAATTATGGTATGAACTTCGAAAATCAGAGGGTTAAAACAGGGTCATGAGGAAGAAAGGTCAATAATTTTGATCCCAATACATCCCACTGATCAAGAGAATACCACTTGTATGATAGTTTCACACATAGGCGAATGCCATTTGGTTTTTGTAATGCACCTGCTACTTTTAAGAGTTGCATGACTGATATTTTCAGATCTAATAGAAAAATGGTTAAGGTGTTTTATAACATGTTTTTTACCCTTGTTAGTCAAATGTATTGTAGCACAATAGGTATTAAACCAAAGTGTGGTGTTAGAACAAGGGATATGTTAAACCAATCTACTTCAAGTGCAACATAATTTAGGGTCACGTCAAATAGAGCAAGCAACAATGGCAGAAACAAAGCAATTAGAAAAACAGAGCAAGCAGGTAAAACAGGGTATGAACTTCGAAAATGAGAGGGTTAAAACAGGGTCATGAGGAAGAAAGGTTAATAATTTCGATCACAATACATCCTAGCGATCAAGAGAATACCACCTGTATGATAGTTTCACACATAGGCGAATTCCATTTGGTTTGTGTAATGTGTCTGCTAAAACATGGTATGTCAAATGTATTGTAGCACAATAGGTATTAAACCAAAGTGTGGTGTTAGAACAAGGGATATGTTAAACCAATCTACTTCAAGTGCAGCATAATTTAGGGTCAGGTCAAACAGAGCAAGCAAGAATGGCAGAAATAGAGTAATTAGAAAAACAGAGCAAGCAGCTAAAACATGGTATGAACTTCGAAAATCAGAGGGTTAAAACAGCGTCATGAGGAAGAAAGGTCAATGATTTTGATCCCAATACATCCCACCGATCAAGAGAATACCACCTGTACTTGCCCTTATGATAGTTTCACACATAGGCGAATGCTATCTGGTTTGTGTAATGCGCCTGCTACGTTTCAGTGTTGAGTGACCGATATTTTCAGATCTAATAGAGAAATGGTTAAGGTGTTTTATAACATGTTTTTTACCCCTATTAGTCAAATGTATTGTAGCACAATAGGTATTAAACCAAAGTGTGGTGTTAGAACAAGGGATAAGTTAAACCAATCTACTTAAAGTGCAACATAATTTAGGGTCATGTCAAATAGAGCAAGCAACAATGGCAGAAATAGAGTAATTAGAAAAACAGAGCAAGCAGGTAAAACAGGGTATGAACTTCAAAAATCAGAGGGTTAAAACAGGGTCATGAGGAAGAAAGGTCAATAATTTCGATCCCAATACATCCCACCCATCAAGAGAATACCAAATGTACTTGCCCTTATGATACTTTCACACATAGGCGAATGCCATTTGGTTTGTGTAATGTGTCTGCTACTTTTCAGTGTTGCATGATTGATAATTCCAGATCTAATAGAAAAATGGTTAAGGTATTTTATTACATGTTTCTTACCCCTATTAGTCAAATGTATTGTAGCACAATAGGTATTAAACCAAAGTGTGGTGTTAGAACAAGGGATATGTTAAACCAATCTACTTCAAGTGCAACATAATTTACGGTCATGTCAAATAGAGCAAGCAACAATGGCAGAAATAGAGTAATTAGAAAAACATAGCAAGCAGCTAAAACATGGTATGAACTTCGAAAATCAGAGGGTTAGAACAGGGTCATGAGGAAGAAAGGTCAATAATTTTGATCCCAATACATCCCACCGATCAAGAGAGTACCACCTGTATGATAGTTTCACAAATAGGCGAATGCCATTTTGTTTTTGTAATGCACCTGCTACTTTTAAGCGTTGCATGAATGATATTTTCAGATCTAATAGAAAAATGGTTAAGGTGTTTGATAACAGGTTTTTTACCATTTTTAGTCAAATCTATTGTAGTACAATATGTATTGAACCAAAAGTGTGGTGTTAGAAAAAGGGATTTGTTAAACCAATCTAGTTCAAGTGAAAAATATTTTAGGGTCAGGTCAAACAGAGCAAGAAACAATGGCAGAAACAGAGTAAATAGAAGAACAGAGCAAGCAGCTAAAACATAGTATGAACTTCGAAAATCAGAGGGTTAAAACAGCGTCATGAGGAAGAAAGGTCAATGATTTTGATCCCAATACATCCCACCGATCAAGAGAATACCACCTGTACTTGCCCTTATGATAGTTTCACACATAGGCGAATGCTATCTGGTTTGTGTAATGCGCCTGCTACGTTTCTGTGTTGAATGACTGATATTTTCAGATCTAATAGAGAAATGGTTAAGGTGTTTTATAACATGTTTTTTACCCCTATTAGTCAAATATATTGTAGCACAATAGGTATTAAACCAAAGTGTGGTGTTAGAACAAGGGATATGTTAAACCAATCTACTTCAAGTGCAACATAATTTAGGGTCATGTCAAATAGAGCAAGCAACAATGGCAGAAATAGAGTAATTAGAAAAACAGAGCAAGCAGGTAAAACAGGGTATGAACTTTAAAAATAAGAGTGTTAAAACAGGGTCATGAGGAAGAATGGTCAATAATTTCAATCCAAATACATCCCACCGATGAAGAGAATACCAAATGTACTTTCCCTTATGATACTTTCACATTTAGGCGAATTCCATTTGGTTTGTGTAATGTGTCTGCTACTTTTCAGCTTTGCATGACTAATATTTTCATATCTAATAGAAAAATGGTTAAGGTGTTTGATAACCGGTTTTTACCATTTTTAGTCAAATCTATTGTAGAACAATATGTATTGAACCAAAGTGTGGTGTTAGAACAAGGGATTTGTTAAACCAATCTAGTTCAAGTGAAACATATTTTAGGCTCAGGTCAAAAAGCGCAAGCAACAATGGCAGAAACAGAGTAAATAGAAAAATAGAGGAAGCAGCTAAATTATGGTATGAACTTCGAAAATCAGAGGGTTAAAACAGGGTCATGAGGAAGAAAGGTCAATAATTTTGATCCCAATACATCCCACTGATCAAGAGAATACCACTTGTATGATAGTTTCACACATAGGCGAATGCCATTTGGTTTTTGTAATGCACCTGCTACTTTTAAGCGTTGCATGACTGATATTTTCAGATCTAATAGAAAAATGGTTAAGGTGTTTTATAACATGTTTTTTACTCTTGTTAGTCAAATGTATTGTAGCACAATAGGTATTAAACCAAAGTGTGTCGTTAGAACAAGGGATATGTTAAACCAATCTACTTCAAGTGCAACATAATTTAGGGTCATGTCAAATATAGCAAGCAACAATGGCAGACATAGAGTAATTAGAAAAACAGAGCAAGCAGGTAAAACAGGGTATGAACTTCAAAAATCAGAGGGTTAAAACAGGGTCATGAGGAAGAATGGTCAATAATTTCGATCCAAATACATCCCACCGATGAAGAGAATACGAAATGTACGTGCCCTTATGATACTTTCACATTTAGGCGAATTTCATTTGGTTTGTGTAATGTGTTTGCTACTTTTCAGCTTTGCATGACTGATATTTTCATATCTAATAGAAAAATGGTTAAGGTGTTTGATAACAGGTTTTTTACCATTTTTAGTCAAATCTATTGTAGAACAATATGTATTGAACCAAAGTGTGGTGTTAGAACAAGGGATTTGTTAAACCAATCTAGTTCAAGTGAAACATATTTTAGGCTCAGGTCAAAAAGCGCAAGCAACAATGGCAGAAACAGAGTAAATAGAAAAATAGAGGAAGCAGCTAAATTATGGTATGAACTTTGAAAATCAGAGGGTTAAAACAGGGTCATGAGGAAGAAAGGTCAATGATTTTGATCCCAATACATCCCACTGATCAAGAGAATACCACTTGTATGATAGTTTCACACATAGGCGAATGCCAATTGGTTTTTGTAATGCACCTGCTACTTTTAAGCGTTGCATAACTGATATTTTCAGATCTAATAGAAAAATGGTTAAGGTGTTTTATAACATGTTTTTTACCCTTGGTAGTCAAATGTATTGTAGCACAATAGGTATTAAACCAAAGTGTGGTGTTAGAACAAGGGATATGTTAAACCAATCTACTTCAAGTGCAACATAATTTAGGGTCATGTCAAATAGAGCAAGCAACAATGGCAGAAATAGAGTAATTAGAAAAACAGAGCAAGCAGGTAAAACAGGGTATGAACTTTAAAAATAAGAGTGTTAAAACAGGGTCATGAGGAAGAATGGTCAATAATTTCAATCCAAATACATCCCACCGATGAAGAGAATACGAAATGTACTTGCCCTTATGATACTTTCACATTTAGGCGAATTCCATTCGGTTTGTGTAATGTGTCTGCTACTTTTCAGCTTTGCATGACTAATATTTTCATATCTAATAGAAAAATGGTTAAGGTGTTTGATAACAGGTTTTTACCATTTTTAGTCAAATCTATTGTAGAACAATATGTATTGAACCAAAGTGTGGTGTTAGAACAAGGGATTTGTTAAACCAATCTAGTTCAAGTGAAACATATTTTAGGCTCAGGTCAAAAAGCGCAAGCAACAATGGCAGAAACAGAGTAAATAGAAAAATAGAGGAAGCAGCTAAATTATGGTATGAACTTCGAAAATCAGAGGGTTAAAACAGGGTCATGAGGAAGAAAGGTCAATAATTTTGATCCCAATACATCCCACTGATCAAGAGAATACCACTTGTATGATAGTTTCACACATAGGCGAATGCCATTTGGTTTTTGTAATGCACCTGCTACTTCTAAGCGTTGCATGACTGATATTTTCAGATCTAATAGAAAAATTGTTAAGGTGTTTTATAACATGTTTTTTACCCTTGTTAGTCAAATGTATTGTAGCACAATAGGTATTAAACCAAAGTGTGGTGTTAGAACAAGGGATATGTTAAACCAATCTACTTCAAGTGCAACATAATTTAGGGTCACGTCAAATAGAGCAAGCAACAATGGCATAAATAAAGCAATTAGAAAAACAGAGCAAGCAGGTAAAACAGGGTATGAACTTCGAAAATGAGAGGGTTAAAACAGGGTCATGAGGAAGAAAGGTTAATAATTTCGATCACAATACATCCTAGCGATCAAGAGAATACCACCTGTATGATAGTTTCACACATAGGCGAATTCCATTTGGTTTGTGTAATGTGTCTGCTACTTTTCAGTTATGAATGACTAATATTTTCATATCTAATAGAGAAATGGTTAAGGTGTTTTATAACATGTTTTTTACCCCTGTTAGTCAAATGTATTGTAGCACAATAGGTATTAAACCAAAGTGTGGTGTTAGAACAAGGGATATGTTAAACCAATATACTTCAAGTGCAACATAATTTAGGGTCATGTCAAATAGAGCAAGCAACAATGGCAGAAATAGAGTAATTAGAAAAACAGAGCAAGCAGCTAAAACATGGTATGAACTTCGAAAATCAGAGGGTTAGAACAGGGTCATGAGGAAGAAAGGTCAATAATTTCGATCCCAATACATCTCACTGATCAAGAGAGTACCACCTGTATGATAGTTTCACACATAGGCGAATGCCGTTTTGTTTTTGTAATGCACCTGCTACTTTTAAGCTTTGCATGACTGATATTTTCATATCTAATAGAAAAATGGTTAAGGTGTTTGATAACAGGTTTTTTACCATTTTTAGTCAAATCTATTGGAGTACAATATGTAGTGAACCAAAAGTGTGGTGATAGAAAAAGGGATTTGTTAAACCAATCTAGTTCAAGTGAAACATATTTTAGGGTCAGGTCAAACAGAGCAAGAAACAATGGCAGAAACAGAGTAAATAGAAGAACAGAGCAAGCAGCTAAAACATAGTATGAACTTCGAAAATCAGAGGGTTAAAACAGCGTCATGAGGAAGAAAGGTCAATGATTTTGATCCCAATACATCCCACCGATGAAGAGAATACCACATGTACTTGCCCTTATGATAGCTTCACAGATAGGCGAATTCCATTTGGTTTGTGTAATGTGTCTGCTACTTTTCAGTGTTGAATGACTGATATTTTCAGATCTAATAGAGAAATGGTTAAGGTGTTTTATAACATGTTTTTTACCCTTGTTAGTCAAATCTATTGTAGTACAATATGTATTAAACCAAAGTGTGGTGTTAGAACAAGGGATATGTTAAACCAATCTACTTCAAGTGCAACATAATTTAGGGTCAGGTCCAACAGAGCAAGCGACAAGGGCAGAAACAAAGCAATTAGAAAAACAGAGCAAGCAGGTAAAACAAGGTATGAACTTCAAAAATCAGTGGGTTAAAACAGCGTCATGAGGAAGAAAGGTCAATGATTTTGATCCCAATACATCCCACCTATCAAGAGAATTCCACCTGTATGATATATTCACACATAGGCGAATTCCATTTGGTTTGTGTAATGTGTCTGCTACTTTTCAGTTATGAATGACTGATATTTTCATATCTAATAGAAAAATGGTTAAGGTGTTTGATAACAGGTTTTTTACCATTTTTAGTCAAATCTATTGGAGTACAATATGTATTGAACCAAAAGTGTGGTGTTAGAAAAAGGGATTTGTTAAACCAATCTAGTTCAAGTGAAACATATTTTAGGGTCAGGTCAAACAGAGCAAGAAACAATGGCAGAAACAGAGTAAATAGAAGAACAGAGCAAGCAGCTAAAACATAGTATGAACTTCGAAAATCAGAGGGTTAAAACAGCGTCATGAGGAAGAAAGGTCAATGATTTTGATCCCAATACATCCCACCGATGAAGAGAATACCACCTGTACTTGCCCTTATGATAGTTTCACAGATAGGCGAATTCCATTTGGTTTGTGTAATGTGTCTGCTACTTTTCATTGTTGAATGACAGATATTTTCAGATCTAATAGAGAAATGGTTAAGGTGTTTTATAACATGTTTTTTACCCTTGTTAGTCAAATCTATTGTAGTACAATATGTATTAAACCAAAGTGTGGTGTTAGAACAAGGGATATGTTAAACCAATCTACTTCAAGTGCAACATAATTTAAGGTCATGTCAAATAGAGCAAGCAACAATGGGAGAAATAGAGTAATTAGAAAAACAGAGCAAGCAGCTAAAACATGGTATGAACTTCGAAAATCAGAGGGTTAGAACAGAGTCATGAGGAAGAAAGGTCAATAATTTTTATCCCAATACATCCCACCGATCAAGAGAGTACCACCTGTATGATAGTTTCACAAATAGGCGAATGCCATTTTGTTTTTGTAATGCACCTGCTACTTTTAAGCGTTGCATGAATGATATTTTCAGATCTAATAGAAAAATGGTTAAGGTGTTTGATAACAGGTTTTTTACCATTTTTAGTCAAATCTATTGTAGTACAATATGTATTGCACCAAAAGTGTGGTGTTAGAAAAAAGGATTTGTTAAACCAATCTAGTTCAAGTGAGAAATATTTTAGGGTCAGGTCAAACAGAGCAAGAAACAATGGCAGAAACAGAGTAAATAGAAGAACAGAGCAAGCAGCTAAAACATAGTATGAACTTCGAAAATCAGAGGGTTAAAACAGCGTCATGAGGAAGAAAGGTCAATGATTTTGATCCCAATACATCCCACCGATCAAGAGAATACCACCTGTACTTGCCCTTATGATATTTTCACACATAGGCGAATGCTATCTTGTTTGTGTAATGCGCCTGCTACGTTTCAGTGTTGAATGACTGATATTTTCAGATCTAATAGAGAAATGGTTAAGGTGTTTTATAACATGTTTTTTACCCCTATTAGTCAAATATATTGTAGCACAATAGGTATTAAACCAAAGTGTGGTGTTAGAACAAGGGATATGTTAAACCAATCTACTTCAAGTGCAACATAATTCAGGGTCATGTCAAATAGAGCAAGCAACAATGGCAGAAATAGAGTAATTAGAAAAACAGAGCAAGCAGGTAAAACAGGGTATGAACTTTAAAAATAAGAGTGTTAAAACAGGGTCATGAGGAAAAATGGTCAATAATTTCAATCCAAATACATCCCACCGATGAAGAGAATACCAAATGTACTTGCCCTTATGATACTTTCACATTTAGGCGAATTCCATTTGGTTTGTGTAATGTGTCTGCTACTTTTCAGCTTTGCATGACTAATATTTTCATATCTAATAGAAAAATGGTTAAGGTGTTTGATAACAGGTTTTTTACCATTTTTAGTCAAATCTATTGTAGTACAATATGTATTGAACCAAAAGTGTGGTGTTAGAAAAAGGGATTTGTTAAACCAATCTAGTTCAAGTGAAACATATTTTAGGGTCAGGTCAAACAGAGCAAGAAACAATGGCAGAAACAGAGTAAATAGAAGAACAGAGCAGCCAGCTAAAACATAGTATGAACTTTGAAAATCAGAGGGTTAAAACAGCGTCATGAGGAAGAAAGGTCAATGATTTTGATCCCAATACATCCCACCGATGAAGAGAATACCACCTGTACTTGCCCTTATGATAGTTTCACACATAGACGAATTCTATTTTGTTTGTGTAAGGTGTCTGCTACTTTTCAGTGTTGAATGACTGATATTTTCAGATCTAATAGAGAAATGGTTAAGGTGTTTTATAACATGTTTCTTACCCTTGTTAGTCAAATCTATTGTAGTACAATATGTATTAAACCAAAGTGTGGTGTTAGAACAAGGGATATGTTACACCAATCTACTTCAAGTGCAACATAATTTAGGGTCAGGTCAAACAGAGCAAGCAACAAGGGCATAAACAAAGCAATTAGAAAAACAGAGCAAGGAGATAAAACAGGGTATGAACTTCAAAAATCAGAGGGTTAAAACAGCGTCATGAGGAAGAAAGGTCAATGATTTTGATCCCAATACATCCCACCGATCAAGAGAATACCACCTGTATGATAGTTTCACACATACGCGAATGCCATTTTGTTTTTGTAATGCACCTGCTACTTTTAAGTGTTGCATGAATGATATTTTCAGATCTAATAGAAAAATGGTTAAGGTGTTTTATAACATGTTTTTTACCCCTATTAGTCAAATGTATTGTAGCACAATAGGTATTAAACCAAAGTGTGGTGTTAGAACAAGGGATATGTTAAACCAATCTACTTCAAGTGCAACATAATTTAGGGTCATGTCAAATAGAGCAAGCAACAATGGCAGAAATAGAGTAATTAGAAAAACAGAGCAAGCAGCTAAAACATGGTATGAACTTCGAAAATCAGAGGGTTAGAACACAACTGTCTTACCTCGACTTTCCTCCTTTTTATTGGAGAAGAGGTGGTTCATCGAGCAGAACCGAAGTTCCCTCGGGAATCGTGCTGTTGGCCAAGTAAGGCTTTACTCTATGACCATTTACAGTGAATCCTTCTCCATTGCTTTTGGCTAAAGTGATTGCTCCATAAGGTAAAACTTGTAGTACTTCCGGGAAATAGCTTGAGTCTTGAGTTAAAGAGAAGCACTTGATCACCAAATTTGATAGTTTTCCGCTGGATCTTTTTGTCGTGAGCTGCTTTTGTTCGATCCTTGTATGCTTTTGAGCTGTCATATGCTTCGAGTCTGATTTCTTCGAGTTCATGTAGGTCCATCTGCCTCTTTTCTTGTGCTGTCTTGATACCGAAATTCAAGAGTTTGGTTGCCCAAATTGACTTGTACTCTATCTCAACTGGTAAATGGCAGGATTTTCCATAGAGCAATTGAAAAGGTGTGCGGCCAATATGTGTTTTGAAAGCAGTCATATAGGCCCAAAGAGTATCATCCAATTTGGCGGCCCAATCACGTTTTGACAGCCCAACTATCTTCATCAAAATCGATTTGATTTGTCTATTAGAGACTTCAACTTGTCCGCTGGTTTGAGGATGATAAGGAGTTGCCACTTTGTGTTTAACCCCATGTTTTCTAAGCAAATTTTCGAAAACCTTGTTGACAAAATGGGATCCTCCATCGCTAATCACAACTCTTGGCACACCAAATCTGGGAAATATAATGTGTTTGAAGAGTTTAAGTACCACCTTTGCATCGTTTGTAGGAGCTGCAATAGCTTCTACCCATTTAGAGACATAATGCACAGCATCCAAAATGTAACTGTTTCCTAAAGAAGGAGGCTTAAATGGTCCCATGAAATCGATTCCCCAACAGTCAAACCCTTCTATTTCCAAGATCGGATTCTGCGGCATCTCATTCCTCTTGCTTATACTGCCCATTCTTTGGCAGCAATTACATCTGGATATGAACTCTTGGCAGTCTTTAAAAATCGATGGCCACCATAATCCGGATTGAAGGATTTTTCTGTGCTTTTTTGAATGCAGCAAAGTGTCCTCCATAAGTAGATCCATGACAATGTTCCAAAATTCCATTGACTTCCTCTTCTGATACACATTTTCTGAATAGTCCATCAGATCCTTGCTTGTAGAGATAGGGCTCATCCCAAAAATACTGCCTTACATCCCTAAAAAATTTCTTCCTTTGATGATAATTCAAGGTTTTAGGCAGTTCTCCTCCGACCAAATAGTTTACCAAGTCGGCATACCATGGTAAGCATGTTCCCACAAACTTCGATCCGATCGAAAAACGTTTTCCTTGTCTGTGGGTTTGACACTCGAGCAGGTGGTGCTCGAGTGTCATGGTCGAGTGTTCGGTGGAAAAGCTCAACAGTTGCTCTTCATGCATAGAATCATTCATTGGAAGGGTTTCTTACACTTGTATCCTTGATAAGTGATTAGCAACACCGTTTTCAACCCCTGGTTTATCGACTATCTCCATGTCGAATTCTTGTAGCAACAAAATCCATCTAAGCAGTCTAGGCTTAGCATCCTTCTTTTTCATCAAGTATCTTAGAGCTGCATGATCAGTATGCACAATAACTTTTGATCCAACCAGATAGGACCGGAATTTCTCAAAGGCAAACACGACTGCAAGCAATTCTTTTTCCGTGGTGGCGTATTTCACCTGGGCTTCGTCTAGTGTTCTACTAGCATAGTAGATCACATTCAGTTTCTTATCTATCTTCTGTCCCAGAACTGCTCCAACAGCATAGTCACTAGCATCACACATTATCTCAAAAGGTAGATTCCAATCGGGTGCTTGGACTATTGGTGCTGTTATCAAGGCGTCTTTAAGTTCGAGAAAAGCCTTGAGGCATTCCTTGTCAAAGACGAAATCCGCCTCCTTGCAAAGGAGACGAGTCAAAGGTCTAGCAGTCTTCGAAAAGTCTTTGATGAATCGCCTATAGAATCCTGCATGTCCCAAGAAACTCCTAATGTCTTTGACAGTTTTCGGCGGCTGCAACTGAACCATAACTTCTATCTTAGCTTTGTCGACTTCAATGCCCCTTTTAGAAATCTTATGACCTAGAACGATCCCTTCTTTCTCCATAAAGTGGCATTTCTCCCAATTAAGCACTAAATCCGTCTCAACGCACCTAGATAGAACCCTGCACAAGTTTGACAAACAAGAGGAGAAGGAAGAACCATAGACAGAGAAATCGTCCATGAACACTTCGACCATCTCCTCAATCAGATCCGAAAATATAGAAGTCATGCAACGTTGAAAAGTAGCAGGTGCATTACAAAGACCAAATGGCATTCTCCTATATGCAAATGTACAATAAGGGCAAGTAAAGGTTGTTTTTACCTGATCATTTGGATGTATAGGGATTTGGAAAAATCCACTATATCCATCAAGGAAACAATAATATGAATGATTAGCCAACCTTTCAAGCATTTGGTCGATGAATGGCAAAGGATAATGATCATTTCTAGATGCAGAATTCAATTTTCTAAAATCAATGCACATTCTATGTCCTGTAATAGTTCTAGTAGGAATCAAATCATCATTTTCATTTCTAATGACAGTGACCCCTCCCTTTTTAGGCACACAATGCACATGAGACACCCATTTACTATCAGAAATAGGATAGATTATATCAGCATCTAACAGTTTTAAAATTTCTTTTTTAACGACCTCCTTTAAATTCGGATTCAATCTCCTTTGAGGTTCCCTGCTAGAATAAGATTCATTTTCAAGGTGAATTCTATGTGTGCATAAATTGGGAGAGATTCCTCTAATGTCAGAATGTGAGAGGTCCAAGCGAGCATGGAATCGTGAATGTTCCTGGATCATCGAGCTTTTTAGGCACAACCTTTCTTTGTATAATAGCGCTGACCTCATGAGTTAACACAACCATCCCTTCGACTTCTTGTGTTCTGTCCTTGACTGCGTCTTTCAAAATCTTTTGATAAGGGGGCATTAGCATAAAGGCGTCTAGAATTGGTATTTTGACTTCAACGTCCCTCATCTGTTTTTCAAAGAGAGCTTTGTACTTGTCTGCAACATCCTTTTTGAATCTCTATGGAAAAGGAAGCTGAGGTTTGAAAGGAGGTAGAGCAAACGTCTTTGGGTCTTTTTGTACGTCGGTTGTGTTTCTGGGCTGATCTTCGGACACTCGAGCAGGTGGTGCTCGAGTGTGTTGATCGAGTGTCAAAAGTTTTGGCTTTTCCGTGCTGATTTCTGTCTGTTCTTCGACCAAATCATCCTCCCCTTCTGGAAGGACACTGTCCTCAGTGTTCTCTGTTGGTTCAGCACGAATTAGCAATTCACGGCCACTACGGAGTGTAATGGCGTTGGCGTGATACTCCTTAGGGTTTTGAATAGTTTTTCCAGGTAGCTGTCCGGTTTGTTTGTTTGTTGATGAAGATCCTTGTTGATTCTCCACATATTTGAGACGAGCATTGAGGGTCTCAAATTTGCAGTTGAGTTCATTATGTGAAGCATCGATCTTAGCATGTACTTCAGCAAATTTCCGTGTTAATTCGGAAGCGCTGGCCGTCTGTCCCTTTAGTATCTGCTGCGAGATGTCCATCACTTCAGGTGTTTGTTGTGGTGGTTGGGTGTTGTATCCAGTAGGTGGTTGGTGGTGTGTTTGCTGGTACTGTTGTTTGGGTATGAATGGTTTTGGTTGCGGTTGCGGATGTGGTTTGGGTGGGTACACCTGGTCGTTTAGATTCGCCACATTTGTGTTTCTGTAGGATAGGTTGGGGTTGGGTTTGTAGCTGTTGAATTGTCTGAAATTGTTGCTTTGGTTCTGTACGAAATTGACCTCTTCGACCTCGTCATCGTCTTCTTCAACTCGTTATGTTTCACCGACATGGTGTACTTGCTTATGGTGAGCTGAAAGTAGCTTGTCCAGTTTGTCTTGTATGGCTTTGAGCTCCTTTCTACTAACAATATCTGAATCCGTTACGCCTCTAGGAGTTCGATCATAGTCTTCACTGTATTGGCCGTCTGCTTGAGCTAAATTCTCCACTAATTCCCATCCATCATCGACATCTTTATTCAGAAAATTCCCATTGCTGGCTGTGTCTAGCAACATGCGTATCTTGGGGATCACGCCTCTGTAGAGAGTACTGAGAAGGGACTCAGTAGTGAAACCGTGATGAGGACATTGCGATTGGTACATCTTGAATCGTTCCCAAGCCTCAGAGAATGTTTCGGAATGGTTTTGCTTAAAACCAGAGATGGAATTGCGAAGTTTCGCAGTTCTGGAATTTGAAAAGAATTTGCCTAGAAATGCTTCTTTGCAGGCGTCCCATGATGTGATAGATCCTTGTGGCAAGTGTTTTTCCCATAGATGTGCTTTGTCTCCAAGAGAAAAAGGAAACAATCGCAATTTCAGAGCATCCTCACTAACCCCATTTATTTTTGTCAGACTGGTTAGTCTTTCAAATTTATCAAGATGATCTAGTGGGTCCTCAGAAGGTAAACCATGAAATTTACTGTTCTGAACCATGGAAATCATTCCATTCTTAATCTCAAAGTTGTTGTTGGCGATGGCTGGTGGGACAATTCCATGACGTTGAGTGTGGAAACTGGGAGCATCACCGGCACCAATGTGTCTAACTCTCCTAGGACGAGTTCCTAGTTCAGTAGCTTGTACTTGTTCTTCCATGTTAACCTGATCCGTGTATTCTTCGTTCAATCGGTTCCGTTGTTCTCGCAAGTATTCACGAGGCAAACGGTCTATTCTGTCAGAGTATGGAATGAGGTCTTCACTACCACGGGATCTCGTATTCATGCAAGTGATTTGTGTTGTCGGAATTGACACACGAGCAGATGGTGCTCGAGTGTAGTGATCGAGTGTTTCTTGGTTCTGCTAGAGCTCTCTGGATACAGAGAAAAATCAACGAGCTCGAGTTGTGTTGGTCGAGCTTGTTGACCGAGTGTACCTGAAAGCAAAGAGAAAACCAGAAACATTTTAAGAATAATAGTATAATAAAACTTAGTCTCAGAAAAGTGATTTTCCTAATTGTAGCTAACTATTCCCAGTTGGCAACGACGCCAATTTGATAAACAGGTTTTTTGGCGGTGTTTTCTCAAATACCAAACTGTCTATTAAATCAATTGTAGTACAGTATGGTGTCAATCCAATGGGAGAGTAACTAGCAATCAAGATATAATCTACTTATTCTAATCTAAGCCAAATTCAGTTTAAGCGAGTAGGTTATCTATCCTAGGTGACGATGAAATCTTAAAACAAAATGTAAAAACAGAGCATTAAAATTAAAGCAATAGTGAAACTAATGATAAAGTGCAACAAGAAATCTCAACCTAAAACAGAGTATTAAAATCACGAAAAATCAATAGAGGAAAAACGGGTTCTCGAGGATTAGGATCAATGATTAGGGTATTCCTAGGGGTTCTAGACTTATCTATCAACCTATTTAGATGACCTCTAAGCAAGGAATCACAGAGTAATCACATTCGCTCTCGCGCAATGGGACCTCTCCTAAAAGACAACCTGACTTGACTCTCGCCCAACGATAGGAAATTCAAGAGGCCTTAAGTATGGACCTTACAAAGCCTAATAACACCCTAGACAATCAATCTCTTGAGCTAGGAAGATGCTATCTTAATTTAAGCATGTTCGAGTGATTCCCCAAACGCCTCTCGGGGGGGATTCACCAAGAGATCGAATTTCAATTGATCAGAAAGAAACAAGCATTAAGAACACTTAAATTAAAGAGATCTAAGACCTTAATTAAACATAAACAAATCTAGAAGTCCCTAAGTTTTCCCCTAATCTCACCCTTTCCTCAAGAACCCTAGACTAACTTACTCAGAATTCATGAAATAAAATATAAACTTAAAATCGAAATCTAATTGCATAAAACTTAAGACTAGAAAAAATCGTAAATGCCTTTGTAAAAATAAGAGACTCGAAAATTGCTAGAAAAGATTGTATATTGAAAGTAGAAATTCTAGTACAATTTATAGATCAAAAGATCTTAAAAAAAAGGAAAAAATACTTAAAGAGAAAAAGGGAAAAATTCCCTTGAAAGAAAAATGGGAATTTCCTTTTAAAAGTTAAAAGGAAATTTCATTAAGAAAGAAAATAGAAATAGCCTAAAAGATAATTGGGCTTGCACAAAGGGGATTTTGATGGGCCTTTTTCGCAGAGAAGCCCAAAGATTCAGTCTTCGTCCAAAGTCTTAGTTCTGGCCCGTAAAGTCACTCGACCAAGTGATGGTCGAGTGTCATGCTCGAGTGTCGGAGACTCGAGTGACAAATCTTCTAGTTTGCATCCTGAACTTTAACCTTAGGCCAGACGATTCCTCATTGGTCTTCTTGTAATCCGAAATACTCCGTGATAAGGTTATGATACTTTCACATTTAGGCGAATTCCATTTGGTTTGTGTAATGTGTCTGCTACTTTTCAGCTTTGCATGATTGATATTTTCATATCTAATAGAAAACTGGTTAAGGTGTTTGATAACAGGTTTTTTACCATTTTTAGTCAAATCTATTGTAGAACAATATGTATTGAACCAAAGTGTGGTGTTAGAATAAGGGATTTGTTAAACCAATCTAGTTCAAGTGAAACATATTTTAGGGTCAGGTCAAAAAGCGCAAGCAACAATGGCAAAACAGAGTAAATAAAAAAATAGAGGAAGCAGCTAAATTATGGTATGAACTTCGAAAATCAGAGGGTTAAAACAGGGTCATGAGGAAGAAAGGTCAATAATTTTGATCCCAATACATCCCACCGATCAATAGAATACCACTTGTGTGATAGTTTCACACATAGGCGAATGCCATTTGGTTTTTGTAATGCACCTGCTACTTTTAAGCGTTGCATGACTGATATTTTCAGATCTAATAGAAAAATGGTTAAGCTGTTTTATAACATGTTTTTTACCCTTGTTAGTCAAATGTATTGTAGCACAATAGGTATTAAACCAAAGTGTGGTGTTAGAACAAGGGATATGTTAAACCAATCTACTTCAAGTGCAACATAATTTAGGGTCACGTCAAATAGAGGAAGTAACAATGGCATAAACAAAGAAATTAGAAAAACAAAGCAAGCAGGTAAAACAGGTTATGAACTTCGAAAATCAGAGGGTTAAAACAGGGTCATGAGGAAGAAAGGTTAATAATTTTGATCCCAATACATCCTAGCGATCAAGAGAATACCATCTGTATGATACTTTCACACATAGGCGAATGCCATCTGGTTTGTGTAATGCGCCTGCTACTTTTCAGCGGTGCATGATTGATAGTTCCAGATCTAATAGAAAAATGGTTAAGGTGTTTTATAACATGTTTTTTACCCCTATTAGTCAAATGTATTGTAGCACAATAGGTATTAAACCAAAGTGGTATGTTAGCACAAGGGATATGTTAAACCAATCTACTTCAAGTGCAACATAATTTAGGGTCATGTCAAATAGAGCAAGCAACAATGGCAGAAATAGAGTAATTAGAAAAACAGAGCAAGCAGCTTAAACATGGTATGAACTTCGAAAATCAGAGGGTTAGAACAGGGTCATGAGGAAGAAAGGTCAATAATTTCGATCCCAATACATCCCACCGATCAAGAGAGTACCACCTGTATGATAGTTTCACACATAGGCGAATGCCATTTTGTTTTTGTAATGCACCTGCTACTTTTAAGCGTTGCATGAATGATATTTTCAGATCTAATTGAAAAATGGTTAAGGTGTTTTATAACATGTTTTTTACCCCTATTAGTCAAATGTATTGTAGCACAATAGGTATTAAACCAAAGTGTGGTGTTAGAACAAGGGATATGTTAAACCAATCTACTTCAAGTGCAACATAATTTAGGGTAATGTCAAATAGAGCAAGCAACAATGGCTGAAATAGAGTATTTAGAAAAACAGAGCAAGCAGGTAAAACAGGGTATGAACTTCAAAAATCAGAGGGTTAAAACAGGGTCATGAGGAAGAAAGGTCAATAATTTCGATCCAAATACGTCCCACCGATGAAGAGAATACCAAATGTACTTGCCCTTATGATACTTTCACATTTAGGTGAATTCCATTTGGTTTGTGTAATATGTCTGCTACTTTTCAGCTTTGCATGACTGATATTTTCATATCTAATAAAAAAATGGTTAAGGTGTTTGATAACAGGTTTTTTACCATTTTTAGTCAAATCTATTGTAGTAAAAATATGTATTGAACCAAAATTGTGGTGTTAGAAAAAGGGATTTGTTAAACCAATCTAGTTCAAGTGAAACATAGTTTAGGGTCAGGTCAAATAGAGCAAGAAACAATGGCAGAAACAGAGTAAATAGAAGAACAGAGCAAGCAGCTAAAACATAGTATGAATTTCGAAAACCAGAGGGTTAAAACAGCGTCATGAGGAAGAAAGGTCAATGATTTTGATCCCAATACATCCCACCGATCAAGAGAATACCACTTGTACTCGCCCTTATGATAGTTTCACACATAGGCGAATGCCATCTTGTTTGTGTAATGCGCCTGTTACGTTTCAGTGTTGAATGACTGATATTTTCAATCTAATAGAGAAATAGTTAAGGTGTTTTATAACATGTTTTTTACCCCTATTAGTCAAATGTATTGTAGCACAATAGGTATTAAACCAAAGTGTGGTGTTAGAATAAGGGATATGTTAAACAAATCTACTTCAAGTGCAACATAATTTAGGGTCATGTCAAATAGAGCAAGCAACAATGGCAGAAATAGAGTAATTAGAAAAACAGAGCAAGCAGGTAAAACAGGGTATGAACTTCAAAAATCAGAGGGTTAAAACAGCGCCATGAGGAAGAATGGTCAATAATTTCGATCAAAATACATCCCACCGATGAACAAGGGATATGTTAAACCAATCTACTTCAAGTGCAACATAATTTAGGTTCATGTCAAATAGAGCAAGCAACAATGGCAGAAATAGAGTAATTAGAAAAACAGAGCAAGCAGCTTAAACATGGTATGAACTTTGAAAATCAGAGGGTTAGAACAGGGTCATGAGGAAGAAAGGTCAATAATTTCGATCCCAATACATCCCACCGATCAAGAGAGTACCACCTGTATGATAGTTTCATATATAGGCGAATGCCATTTTGTTTTTGTAATGCACCTGCTGTTTTTAAGCGTTGCATGAATGATATTTTCAGATCTAATAGAAAAATGGTTAATGTGTTTGATAACAGGTTTTTTACCATTTTTAGTCAAATCTATTGTAGAACAATATGTATTGAACCAAAGTGTGGTGTTAGAACAAGGGATTTGTTAAACCAATCTAGTTCAAGTGAAACATATTTTAGGGTCAGGTCAAAAAGCGCAAGCAACAATGGCAGAAACAGAGTAAATAGAAAAATAGAGGAAGCAGCTAAATTATGGTATGAACTTCGAAAATCAGAGGGATAAAACAGGGTCATGAGGAAGAAAGGTTAATAATTTTGATCCCAATACATCCCACCGATCAAGAGAATACCACTTGTATGATAGTTTCACACATAGGCGAATGCCATTTGGTTTGTGTAATGCGCCTGCTACTTTTCAGTGTTGAATGACTGATATTTTCAGATCTAATAGAGAAATGGTTAAGGTGTTTTATAACATGTTTTTTACCCTTGTTAGTCAAATCTATTGTAGTACAATAGGTATTAAAACAAAGTGCGGTTTTAGAACAAGGGATATGTTAAACCAATCTACTTCAAGTGCAACATAATTTAGGGTCATGTCAAATAGAGCAAGCAACAATGGCAGAAACAAAGTAATTAAAAAAACAGAGCAAGCAGGTAAAATAGTGTATGAACTTCGAAAATCAGAGGGTTAAAACAGGGTCATGCAGAATTAAGGTCAATAATTTCGATCCCAATACATCCCACCGATCAAGAGAATACCACCTGTATGATAGTTTCACACATAGGCGAATGCCATTTTGTTTTTGTAATGCACCTGCTACTTTTAAGCGTTGCATGAATGATATTTTCAGATCTAATAGAAAAATGGTTAAGGTGTTTCATAACATGTTTTTTACCCCTTTAGTCAAATGTATTGTAGCACAATAGGTATTAAACCAAAGTGTGGTGTTAGAACAAGGGATATGTTAAACCAATCTACTTCAAGTGCAACATAATTTAGGTTCATGTCAAATAGAGCAAGCAACAATGGCAGAAATAGAGTAATTAGAAAAACAGAGCAAGCAGCTTAAACATGGTATGAACTTCGAAAATCAGAGGGTTAGAACAGGGTCATGAGGAAGAAAGGTCAATAATTTCGATCCCAATACATCCCACCGATCAAGAGAGTACCACCTGTATGATAGTTTCACATATAGGCGAATGCCATTTTGTTTTTGTAATGCACCTGCTGTTTTTAAGCGTTGCATGAATGATATTTTCAGATCTAATAGAAAAATGGTTAATGTGTTTGATAAAAGGTTTTTTACCATTTTTAGTCAAATCTATTGTAGAACAATATGTATTGAACCAAAGTGTGGTGTTAGAACAAGGGATTTGTTAAACCAATCTAGTTCAAGTGAAACATATTTTAGGGTCAGGTCAAAAAGCGCAAGCAACAATGGCAGAAACAGAGTAAATAGAAAAATAGAGGAAGCAGCTAAATTATGGTATGAACTTCGAAAATCAGAGGGATAAAACAGGGTCATGAGGAAGAAAGGTTAATAATTTTGATCCCAATACATCCCACCGATCAAGAGAATACCACTTGTATGATAGTTTCACACATAGGCGAATGCCATTTGGTTTGTGTAATGCGCCTTCTACTTTTCAGTGTTGAATGACTGATATTTTCAGATCTAATAGAGAAATGGTTAAGGTGTTTTATAACATGTTTTTTACCCTTGTTAGTCAAATCTATTGTAGTACAATAGGTATTAAACCAAAGTGCGGTTTTAGAACAAAGGATATGTTAAACCAATCTACTTCAAGTGCAACATAATTTAGGGTCATGTCAAATAGAGGAAGCAACAATGGCAGAAACAAAGTAATTAAAAAAACAGAGCAAGCAGGTAAAATAGTGTATGAACTTCGAAAATCAGAAGGTTAAAACAGGGTCATGCAGAATTAAGGTCAATAATTTCGATCCCAATACATCCCACCGATCAAGAGAATACCACCTGTATGATAGTTTCACACATAGGCGAATGCCATTTTGTTTTTGTAATGCACCTTCTGATGTGTCTGCATTTTACCACATTTTAGGACCATTATTTAGCATGTTTTGCATTCATACTTGCATTATTATCATTGTTTTAGGTTCCTTTTAGCATAATTTGCATTATTAGTATCGGGCATTGCATACATTGCATAAAAAGGGACTTTTAGGTACTTTTTGGAGCTTATCACGAAGTATTTCGGAGTACAAGAAGACCAATGAGGAATCGACTGGTCTAAGGTTGAAGTTCAAGATGCAAACTAGAAGATTTGTCACTCGAGTCTCCGACACTCGAGCATGACACTCGACCATCACTTGGTCGAGTGCCTTTACGGACCAGAACTAAGACTTTAGACGAAGATTTAATCTTTGGGCTTCTCTGCGAAAAAGGCCCATCAAAAGCCCCTTTGTGCAAGCCCAATTATCTTTTAGTTCTTTTCTATTTTTCTTTCTTAGGGAAATTTCCTTTTAACTTTTAAAAGGAAATTCCCATTTTTCTTTCAAGGGAATTTTTCCCTTTTTCTCTTTAAGTATTTTTCCTTTTTCTTTAAGATCTTTTGATCTATAAATTGTACTAGAATTTCTACTTTCAATATACAATCTTTTCCAGCAAAATTTTGAGTTCTTTCTTTTAGCAATTTACGATTTTAAGTCTTAAGTTTATGCAATTGATTTTCGATTTTAAGTCTATGTTTTATTTCATGAATTCTGAGTAAGTTAGTCTAGGGTTCTTGAGGAAAGGGTGAGATTAGGGGAAAACTTAGGGATTTCTAGATTTGTCTATGTTTAAATAAGGTCTTAGATCTCTTTAGTTTAAGTGTTCTTAATGCTTGTTTCTTTCTGATCAATTGAAATTCGATCTCTTGGTGAATCCCCCCCGAGAGGCGTTTGGGGAATCACTTGAACATGCTTAAATTAAGATAGCATCTTCCTAGCTCAAGAGATTGATTGTCTAGGGTGTTATTAGGCTTTGTAAGGTCCATACTTAAGGCCTCTTGAATTTCCAATCGTTGGGCGAGAGTCAAGTCAGGTTGTCTTTTAGGAGAGGTCCCATTGCGCGAGAGCGAATGTGATTACTTTGTGATTCCTTGCTTAGAGGTCATCTAAATAGGTTGATAGATAAGTCTAGAACCCCTAGGAATACCCTAATCATTGATCCTAATCCTCGAGAACCCGTTTTTCCTTATTGAATTTTCGTGATTTTAATACTCTGCTTTAGGTTGAGATTTCGTGTTGCACTTTATTAGTTTCATTATTGCTTTACTTTTAATGCTCTGTCTTACATTCTAATACTCTGTTTCATTTTTAGCATTTTTAAGATTTCGTTGTCACCTAGGATAGATCACCACTCACTAAAACCGAATTTGGCTTAGATTAGAATAAGTAGATTATATCTTGATTGCTAGTTACTCTCCCAGTGGATTGACACCATACTGTACTGCAATTGATTACATAAACAGTTTGGTATTTGAGAAAACACCGCACAAAACATGTTTATCAAATTGGCGCCGTTGCCGGGGATACATGTTTATCAAATTGGCGCCGTTGCCAACTGGGAATAGTTAGCTATAATTAGGAAAATCACTTTTCTGAGACTAAGTTTTATTATACTATTATTCTAAAAACGTTTCTGGTTTTCTCTTTGCTTTCAGGTACACTCGATCAACAAGCTCGACCAACACAACTAGAGCTCGTTGATTTTTCTTCTGTATCCGGAGAGCTCTAGCAGAACCAAGAAACACTCGATCACTACACTCGAGCACCACCCGCTCGAGTGTCATTTCCGACGAAACAAATCACTTGTATGAATACCAGATCCCGTGGTAGTGAAGACCTCATTCCATACTCTGACAGAATAAACCGTTTGCCTCGTGAATACTTGCGAGAACAACGGAACAAATTGAACGAAGAATACACGGATCAGGTTAACATGGAAGAACAAGTACAAGCTACTGAACTAGGAACTCGTCCTAGGAGAGTTAGACACATTGGTGCCGGTGATGCTCCCAGTATCCACACTCAACGCCATGGAATTGTCCCACCAGCCATCGCCAACAACAACTTTGAGATTAAAAGTGGAATGATCTCCATGGTTCAGAACAGTAAATTTCATGGTTTACCTTCTGAGGACCCACTTGATCATCTTGATGAATTTGAAAGACTAACCAGTCTGACAAAAATAAACGGGGTTAGTGAGGATGCTCTGAAATTGCGATTGTTTCCTTTCTCTCTTGGAGACAAAGCACATCTATGGGAAAAAACGCTTGCCACAAGGATCTATCACATCATGGTACGCCTGCAAAGAAAGCATTTCTAGGCAAATTCTTTTCAAATTCCAGAACTGCGGAAACTTCGCAATTCCATCTCTGGTTTTAAGCAAAACCATTCAGAAACATTCTCTGAGGCTTGGGAACGATTCAAGATTGTACCAATCGCAATGTCCTCATCACGGTTTCACTACTGAGTCCCTTCTCAGTACTCTCTATAGAGGCGTGATCTCTCTCTCTCTCTGCTAGACACAGCCAGCAATGGGAATTTTCTGAATAAAGATGTCGATGATGGATGGGAATTAGTGGAGAATTTAGCTCAAGCAGACGGCCAATACAGTGAAGACTATGATCGAACTCCTAGAGGCGTAACGGATTCAGATATGGTTAGTAGAAAGGAGCTCAAAGCCATACAAGACAAACTAGACAAGCTACTTTCAGCTCACCATAAGCAAGTACACCATATCAGTGAAACAGAACGGGTTGAAGAAGACGATGACGAGGTTGAAGAAGTCAATTTCGTACAGAACCAAAGCAACAATTTCAGACAATTCAACAGCTATAAACCTAACCCCAACCTATCCTACAGAAACACAAATGTAGCAAATCCAAACGACCAGGTGTACCCACCCAAACCACATCCGCAACCACAATCAAAACCATTCATACCCAAACAACAGTACCAGCAAACACACCACCAACCACCTACTGGATACAACACCCAACCACCATAACAAACACCTGAAGTGATGGACATCTTGCAGCAGATACTAAAGGGACAGACAGCCAGCGCTTCCGAATTAACACGGAAATTTGCTGAAGTACATGCTAAGATCGATGCTTCACATAATGAACTCAACTGCAAATTTGAGACTCTCAATGCTCGTCTCAAATATGTAGAGAATCAACAAGGATCTTCATCAACCAACAAACAAACCGGACAGCTACCTGGAAAAGCTGTTCAAAATCCTAAGGAGTATCACGCCAACGCCATTACACTCCGTAGTGGCCGTGAATTGCTAATTCGTGCTGAACCAACAGAGAACACTGAGGACAGTGTCCTTCTAGAAGGGGAGGATGATTTGGTCGAAGAACAGACAGAAATCAGCACGAAAAAGCCAAAATCCGTGACACTCGACCAACACACTCGAGCACCACCTGCTCGAGTGTACGAAGATCAGCCTAGAAACACAACCGATATACAAAAAGACCCAAAGACGTTTGCTCCACCTCCTTTCAAACCACAACTTCCTTTCCGCAGAGATTCAAAAAGGATGTTGCAGACAAGTACAAAGCTCTCTTTGAAAAGCAGATGAAGGACGTTGAAGTAAAAATACCAATTCTAGACGCCTTTATGCTAATGCCCCCTTACCAGAAGTTTTTGAAAGAAGCAGTCAAGGACAGAACACAAGAAGTTGAAGGGATGGTTGTGTTAACTCACGAGGTCAGTGCTATTATACAAAGAAAGGTTGTACCTAAGAAGCTCGATGATCCAGGAACATTCACAATTCCATGTTCGCTTGGACCTCTCACATTCAGGAGTTGCTTGTGTGATTTAGGGGCATCGATCAGCCTAATGCCTCTAACAGTCGCCAAACGATTAGGGTTCGATAGATACAAGTCTTGTAAGATATCTTTGGTACTGGCTGACAGATCGGTTAGGATTCCACATGGAATTCTAGAAGACTTACCAGTTCGGGTTGGAGGAGTAGAAATCCCCACGGATTTCGTTGTTTCTAGATATGGGAGAAGAACCAAAGGACCCTTTGCTGTTTGGAAGGCCCTTCTTAGCCACTGCAGGAGCTGTGATCAATGTGCCAAAAGGAGAAATCGAACTCAACCTTGGGAAAGATTTCAAGATGACTTTCAGCATTAGTGATATTTTCACAAATAGGCAAATGCCATTTTGTTTTTTGTAATGCACCTGCTACTTTTAAGTGTTGCATGAATGATATTTTCAGATCTAATAGAAAAATGGTTAAGGTGTTTTATAACATGTTTCTTACCCCAATTAGTCAAATGTATTGTAGCACAATAGGTATTAAACCAAAGTGTGGTGTTAGAACAAGGGATATGTTAAACCAATCTACTTCAAGTGCAACATAATTTAGGGTCATGTCAAATAGAGCAAGCAATGATGGCAGAAATAGAGTAATTAGAAAAACAGAGCAAGCAGGTAAAACAGGGTATGAACTTCAAAAATCAGAGGGTTAAAACAGGGTCATGAGGAAGAAAGGTCAATAATTTCGATCCAAATACATCCCACCGATGAAGAGAATACGAAATGTACTTGCCTTATGATACTTTCACATTTAGGCGAATTCCATTTGGTTTGTGTAATGTGTCTGCTACTTTTCAGTTTGCATGACTGATATTTTCATATCTAATAGAAAAATGGTTAAGGTGTTTGATAACAGGTTTTTTTACCATTTTTAGTCAAATCTATTGTAGTACAATATGTATTGAACCAAAAGTGTGGTGTTAGAAAAAGGGATTTGTTTAAACCAATCTAGTTCAAGTGAAAAATATTTTAGGGTCAGGTCAAACAGAGCAAGAAATAATGGCAGAAACAGAGTAAATAGAAGAACAGAGCAAGTAGCTAAAACATAGTATGAACTTCGAAAATCAGAGGGTTAAACAGCGCGTAATGAGGAAGAAAGGTCAATGATTTTGAGCCCAATACATCCCACCGATCAAGAGAATACCACCTGTACTTGCCCTTATGATAGTTTCACACATAGGCGAATGCTATCTGGTTTGTGTAATGCGCCTGCTACGTTTCAGTGTTGAATGACTGATATTTTCAGATCTAATAGAGAAATGGTTAAGGTGTTTTATAACATGTTTTTTACCCCTATTAGTCAAATATATTGTAGCACAATAGGTATTAAACCAAAGTGTGGTGTTAGAACAAGGGATATGTTAAACCAATCTACTTCAAGTGCAACATAATTTAGGGTCATGTCAAATAGAGCAAGCAACAATGGCAGAAATAGAGTAATTAGAAAAACAGAGCAAGCAGGTAAAACAGGGTATGAACTTTAAAAATAAGAGTGTTAAAACAGGGTCATGAGGAAGAATGGTCAATAATTTCGATCCAAATACATCCCACCGATGAAGAGAATACGAAATGTACTTGCCCTTATGATACTTTCACATTTAGGCGAATTCCATTTGGTTTGTGTAATGTGTCTGCTACTTTTCAGCTTTGCATGACTAATATTTTCATATCTAATAGAAAAATGGTTAAGGTGTTTGATAACAGGTTTTTACCATTTTTAGTCAAATCTATTGTAGAACAATATGTATTGAACCAAAGTGTGGTGTTAGAACAAGGGATTTGTTAAACCAATCTAGTTCAAGTGAAACATATTTTAGGCTCAGGTCAAAAAGCGCAAGCAACAATGGAAGAAACAGAGTAAATAGAAAAATATAGGAAGCAGCTAAATTATGGTATGAACTTCGAAAATCAGAGGGTTAAAACAGGGTCATGAGGAAGAAAGGTCAATAATTTTGATCCCAATACATCCCACTGATCAAGAGAATACCACTTGTATGATAGTTTCACACATAGGCGAATGCCATTTGGTTTTTGTAATGCACCTGCTACTTTTAAGCGTTGCATGACTGATATTTTCAGATCTAATAGAAAAATGGTTAAGGTGTTTTATAACATGTTTTTTACCCTTGTTAGTCAAATGTATTGTAGCACAATAGGTATTAAACCAAAGTGTGGTGTTAGAACAAGGGATATGTTAAACCAATCTACTTCAAGTGCAACATAATTTAGGGTCACGTCAAATAGAGCAAGCAACAATGGCAGAAACAAAGCAATTAGAAAAACAGAGCAAGCAGGTAAAACAGGGTATGAACTTCGAAATGAGAGGGTTAAAACAGGGTCATGAGGAAGAAAGGTCAATAATTTCGATCCCAATACATCCCACCCATCAAGAGAATACCAAATGTACTTGCCCTTATGATACTTTCACATTTAGGCAAATGCCATTTGGTTTGTGTAATGTGTCTGCTACTTTTCAGCGTTGCATGATTGATAATTCCAGATCTAATAGAAAAATGGTTAAGATATTTTATAACATGTTTTTT
>JAKUCM010007590.1:0-30992 GCA_023374145.1 Lepidium sativum | reverse complement strand
AATAAAAAGAACGCTCTTTAGATTTTTGTTGAAAATAATTAAGAAAGATTAATTGACAATGACGTTATTAAAAAGAAAGAGAACAATTATTGTAAAGAATGGACAGAAATAATGGAATAGTTTGTGTATGGCATAAAATGAAAGAAGAGCATCTGTAAAACAATGATGGCCATACTTGGATCTCTTTTTCTTTGATATTGCGAATCAATGTCTCTACTTGTTGTTTTTATTTATTTATTTGGTCAGATTCAAACCACTGTAAAATGATGATGGCTTTATTTTTTATTGGATGTGAAAATCATGCTATTAATGTAAGCTCAAGGTCTCCAAGTCTAAGAAGAAAGTAAGCAAGAAGAATAAACAATTTCATTTTCTCTCCGGAGAAGAAGAAGAAAGATGTCGTGGCAATCATACGTCGATGACCATCTTATGTGTGATGTTGAAGGCAATCACCTGACTTCTGCTGCAATCCTTGGTCAAGACGGCAGTGTTTGGGCTCAGAGCTCCACTTTCCCTCAGGTTTCTCTTCTTCTTGTTCTTCCTTCATTGATCTGATTGAATCAGGTGAAGCTAATTGTTTTTTTCTGTTTTGTTCATAGTTGAAGCCAGAAGAGATTACTGGAATCAATAAAGACTTTGATGAACCTGGACATCTTGCTCCGACTGGGCTGTTCCTTGGTGGTGTTAAGTACATGGTTGTTCAAGGCGAGGGAGGATCTGTGATCCGAGGGAAAAAGGTAACATTTTGAGAAGACCCTTTTCATGATTTTTACTGAATAAAGAAAACAAAGGATCAGTCTTTTCTATAGCAAACATGGTTTCAGTTTATTGATCAGAAAGTCAAGTTGTAGCTTCTTCTCTTTGCAGGGACCTGGTGGAGTCACTATCAAGAAGACCACTCAAGCTCTAGTCTTTTGGTATCTATGAAGAGCCGATGACTGGAGGTCAATGCAACTTGGTCGTTGAGAGGCTTGGTGATTACCTTATTGAGTCAGATATCTAAGTTCACTGAAAGTGTTTCAAACCATTTTCATTTTCGGGTTCTTTCTCAGTTGTCACTACAGAAGCATTCTTGTGCTATGTATTGTGATTTGATTATTGTTGTGGATCAAACAAAGTTATACTCTTATAAGAACAAAGTATCAATCATATTTGTTTTGGTTTTAATATGTTTTGTATTGTATTTTAAATGTATCTCTGGCTTTCAATATGAATAATGATATCAATACCGTTTGGATCATTTGTTTTTGATAAGATTGCATTTTGAAGCACACAAATACACCAAGCACGGTGTTTTGGAGAGGTGGAAGAAATTATCGTACAATTCAGTTGAATTTTGGTTTAGTTCACTACTCAAAACTACAGAGACAAAAAGAAGGCAACAGTGTGCATACATTTACACTTGTCACCAAAGACTCGAAGAAATTGCAAAGCACGGCAACAAAACAGAGACTGCAATGGAAACCGCCATTTGTCTCAATGCTCCATTACTCGAGGAAGGTGAAGCTAGGGGGAATCAATAGCAGTTATATTTCTTGTGATATCACCCGCAGTTGTTCTATTCAATCTGTAAAATCAACAACTTCAGCAAATAAGATTCTTGTTTATGATTGGATCTCGTAACTGAGCGTAGAGAGAGGGAGAGAACTTACACATCAGTAGCAGGAGCTATCATGTACAAACAGTTACCATAGCCTGCAATTGCATAAACAATTTGAGTGGTCAAGTCAGTAATCAATAGATGTGTTTGGAAGTGTTTATGTATGCAAATACTCACTAGGATCCTTGTCAACTTCAACGCTGACTCCTCCAAAGCTGCAATCTAAGCTACTTGCTCCGTTCTGCTGGTAATATGTGTTGAAAGCATATGATGCGTGTGAGACAACAGTGTCTGGCTCAAAACAAGGTTGGTCTTGTTGAACAGCAGAACAATCAACATTCCCGGGACCGCAAGCCCAGTCTAATGCGGTCTGCAGTTCCGTTACTGAAGCTTGTGAAGAAGCAATACACCATTTCTTGGTTCCTACTCCTCCTCCTCCTCCTCCAATGCTTACGGTTGAGTTACCATTGTTAACCGGACTTAAAGTTGGACTCGGACTCGTACCTGTGGTTGAATTTGCTGGAGAAACAGGGGTAGTGTTTTCCCCCGTGAAGTCTAATGCATAGACATTTGTTCCATTTGCGTAGAACATTCCCCAGTTTCTCTCGGATTCTATCCCCGGCTTCCGGTTCTCATTGAACAATGAGAATAAGTACACATCTATCTCTTCCCCAGGCTTTGCAGGGGTACCTAAACAAAGAAGACAAACCAGTTTATGATTGTTTTCATCTAAATGACAGATAGTAACTTAAGATAATAGAAAGGTTACCTGGATCACCAATGACATGGCGGATGAGGTTGGTATTGTAAGCCAAAGCGTTCTCAGGTGTTGCAGCCATCTCTTTAGGTGAGCCTTTGCTTGGCCACCCAGACTCAGTGACCATAACCTTAAGGGTCTTATAATTCATAGCCGTTAAGGCGAAATAAATAGCATCAAGCTGAGCATCAAACATGTTGGAGTAAAGCAAACCCGTGGCAGAGTCAACGACCTGCGAAGATGACTCAAATAGAGCATACTCCAAAGGAACCTTTTCAGTAGAATCTCTGTAAGCGTAATACGGATACAAGTCAATCATAAACGGAGACTCGTTCTCGACTAAGAAGTCAAGCATTGGTTTCAAGAAAGCTGAGTGTTTTTTACTGAAAGAAGCTGATGAAGGTGGGAACGAGCGTGACAAGATAGCAAGGGAATATGAGCTCGAGATTTTGATCTTTTTGTCCAAACCGGATTTCTTAAGAGCAGTGTGAATGTTTCTCATCGCAGGTAGGACTAGACCAGTGGCATTGTCTGGTGCTTCAGTTACTTCAAGACCAACTGAAATCGAAGTGATTTTTGTAGCTGGATAATAAGGGAGGATGTTGTTCTTGAGCCAAGTATCTACGTTTGATTGGAACTGAGCAAATGCAAGTAGATCAGCATTTGGAACACCAATCATAAGCTCTATTCCAGTGTTTGCAAAAGCTTTAAGAACATCGATGTTGGCATCATAGATTCGAACAAATTTGATGTTCAGATGTTGAATTAGCTCAGATACTTTGCCAGGACTCGGAAGATTATCTGCATTTCTTCCATAACATATTCCTATCTTGCTTGCAACACCAAAATCTGTAACAATTTCATTTAGAAATCTCAGTTTTCTTTACAATCCCAAACACATAAAGTTTTTCAAAGATAGTCATAGCAGAATTTAACCCAGAACACAAAGAAAAGCACTCAACTTTAACATTGAGCAGAGAAATGAAACACAGAAAAGAGATTCAAAGGTAAATGCAGACCCAAAGATATAAATGGAAGATAGCAAAACGTGGATAGTAATTAAAGACATACCCAAAAATACAATAATGGAGAGACAAATCAGAAGATTAGCTTCAGTCTTTTACCCATTTCCTTCTCTCTCACTCTCTCTGTCTTCTTTGAGACAAAATCTTTCAAAGCTTCCAACTTCAGTTCAAGTGTTCTTACTTAAACCCAGAAATGGAACGTTTCACTCTCCCGGGGACACTTAAGGCCAAGTAGTGACGTAAGGTCACTGAAGTGTGGTTGTGGCTTTATTATATGAGAGTTCGGATTCCAGCTGAATATAAAATTGGGTTGATAGAAACGTCTCGATTCCGTGAATCTAGCGAGCAGGTTTGATCTCTCTCTTTGACTGTTGCAGATTTACTTCTTCCAAGAAGAAATTACCTTTTCCTGATTTTTGATGAATAAATTTTAAAATATAAAATCGAATACGTGCATATATAAATAAATGGATTCCAGTGCAAAGAGTACTACAGACAGACCACTGTGGTCTGCTTTTGTTTTTATTTAACGGTCCAATCTTCACTCATTGCATTTTCTTCATTTACCAAAATCTTTGTTCAATCTATTAAACACTCATTGCATTTTCTTTATTTAGCAAAAATCATTTGAAAATCAAGATGATCTATCTGCTTATATTGATTGGAAGTTGAATATTTTTTTAAAGATGTGTTTAATAGATTGAACATCATGACAATGAAAATATTCCAAAATTTTATAAGGACGATATCAACCAAGTTATTTTTTTGGATTTGAGTGGGCTATTTAAGGCCAATTAGGCTTCTTCTCTTATTTTTTATTTGGGCATTAAGCCAATTAACTACTGAACTTTAAAAGAAGGTCTGGTCCAGCTTAAAAGTATAATGACAAGCAAAGCAAATTATAAAAAAGCTAGAATGACTAATTTCTATTTCTGCTTAGGATAAGTGACAAAAATGACTTTTAACATTTTTATAAGCTATTTTTTCCGGTTTAGGTTGGTATTGTTTTGTTAATAGTTTTGTGGGGGCCAATGTGGATGCACAAAGGATTTGATGGTGTTTGTTTTTTGTGTATGTTGAGTTCGAAGCTCTTCTTTGACTTATGTCTTTTTTCCTCTCCTTTTAGATTCATGAAGTAGTATTTGCAGTTGATTGCTCGAAAGTACTAAAGAAAGTATCAGAGCCTGAATATTGGTCGGCCTTCACGCTTTTTTAGAGGAGTTTCCTCGTTTCAAATGTCAGTTCAACTCTTTTTCATTATCTTTTATACCTCATTTTAAAAAATTTTAAAACTATTTTTGTGAGACCGGACCTTAGTTTTAGGAATTAATTTTGTGGCCCATAAGGCCCAATAAAAGAATTGTTCAAAGAAGATCAAGTTTGTTGAGAAAAAAAATATGCATCATTTAAACCTAGTGTGATCTCCTATTTATACCCATCAATTCGGCACCTCTAAGCTTCTTCCTCTTATGCAATCTGCAAACTTGAGCCTCATAGCAAGTATTTTCATTGCCGAAGTTGATTGATCAACCTAGAGCAGCTTCCAAGTAGTAAGGAATCCAGCCCGAACCACTATTTTTGGGGTCATATAACTAATCTGATATTAATCACCTATTGATGATTTTGGTAGTTCTGGAATGCTTTTTCTCTCAAGTTTATGTAGCTTCAAACGGATCGTTGATCGGAGTAGTATTGAGAGAGTTACATCGAGTTTAAGGTAAGACATCAACTCAGTCTCTATTTCCAGACTTAGAGAATTCTGAGTTTTGTTCTAATTGATGTGTTCGACTTGGCATATTTAGGGTCGTTTTCTGACTAGATCTATGCAAGGAAAGTCAAGTTTTCATTGGATTTAGATAAAGAGGAACATTTATGAACGCAACAGAACCACCGAACCTTCGAATCTAGGTAAGATCTGATCTGTAATGTTGTTGCTTGGTCAACAAGAATCATCTGTTTTGGTTGACTCATGAACCTTAGTTATGTCTGGTTGCTTGTGTGTGAAAGTTTCTGTTGTGAAAGTTGTAGAGTTTGGTTTCGGCTGCGTTTTTTAATTTGTTACCGACAAATCTAGGTGAAGATATGATCTGCGAGACTTTTAGTTTTAATTTAATATTAGACTCGTTTATTCAAGAAATTAAAAATATTTAATTAGAATATTTAAAATCATATATTAAATATTATATACCTATATATATTATTATAGGGATTTTGTGAATGTTTGAAAATAGAATAGTTGTTTGAATTATTATATAATATATAAATAATTAAAATATGTATTTGTTGAGGCATCTCGTAAGAGGTGGCATATTTGATGTTGTGATGAAAAGAAAGTAGATAAAGATTGAGTAAATGAGTTAGTGACGTATCTCCTAAAAAGTGGTGACGCGGAGGAATTGAGTTACGAGTCGACAATTCCCGTGGAAAAGAGACAATGGTCTGGAGTGAGCCGACGGGAGCGCTTCAACCCAAAAACCGCTGACGAGTTAGGGAGGATCGAGCCGACGTGTGCGACGTTGGCTGCTATTGGTAGACCAAACCGATTGATACAACTTGTTGAAATACACAAGTTGCACATAATTGCTTTCTATGTTTAGGATAGACGATGTTTAATATTAAGTTAGAGCTTTGAGTCTCAATGGGCAGAAGTGATTTCCAATATTTATAAACCATCTTAGTTATTAAATAAACATTGAATGTTTTTGGCACGAAGTGACACGTGTCTTAGAGAATTGGGAAACTGGTGTTACAATTTTTCTAGTTTGTAATATTGTAGGGTTATCTAGAAATCATTCATTTATTCATCATATTCCTCAATATTGACTATCTTCTTTGATTTTATAAATTAAATTAAATTTGATTAAAAAAATCATCTTTATAGGTTTTTTTGTTAAAGAATATTAAAAGTTTCTATTAGTTATATTTCGTTAATCTGGTGTATGTATATATAAATCTATATAGTCTTATACTTATTAAATTAAATTCATAATTTTTTTTTGCTTTTATCTGAAAACAACTGAAATATTTCTCTCATAGTTCTCAATTTATCGAATTGAAAAAGTGAAATATGTTAGCAATTTTAAAAAAAAAAAAAATTGGTTATAAAGTTCTTTTGATGTTATGCTAACTTAAAACTATTTAAGTAAAATTGGGAACGTGTCGAATTGGGGAGCGATTAAACTCATTCCAAACTTTAAATTCTGAGGAAGTCCAAACACGCCACCATCTCTATCTCTTTCTCTCCGGCGCCGGAGTGGATTTTGCTTATCGGAATTTACAGATTCCTTATTCTAAGCCAGAGCTTAATGTTTCTACCCAATTGAAAAAGAGAAAAATTTGATTTAGTTTTTCCGATGGGGAACAAGATCGCTCGGACGACACAAGTCTCGGCGACGGAGTACTACCTCCACGACTTGCCGTCTTCCTACAATTTGGTTTTAAAGGAGGTTCTATGTCGAGGAAGAATCTTCAAGTCGATCCTTTGTAAGCACGATGAAGGATTGGTGGTCGTTAAGGTATACTTCAAGCGTGGCGACTCGATCGATCTCAGGGAGTACGAGCGCCGTCTCGTTAAGATCAAGGATATATTTTTGTCTTTAGAGCATCCCCATGTCTGGCCTTTCCAGGTTTCGATTCGATTTCTCTATCTCCTGCTTGTGTTTTAGTGATTCTTCGTTTGGTTATAATTAGCTAGTTTGTGATGCTACGAGAGACTAAATTAGTTATTTAGACTGGAAGATTTCTTCATAGAATTCTTCATAGATTTCTTCATAGACTAAATTTGTTTCAAATTAAGAAAAAGAGTGAAGAACTGGTCTTGATGAGCTATAGGATTTAGTTAAGATTACTTTCAGTGAAGCTCTTGGTTCTGTAATGTCTATTATCTGAATTGGATTTAGTTGGTGGTTTTACAACTTGATTCCTTAAATTGTGTACAGTTTTGGCAAGAGACTGACAAAGCGGCATATCTAGTGAGGCAATACTTTTACAGTAATCTGCATGATCGCTTGAGTACTCGGCCTTTCCTCAGTCTTGTAGAGAAGAAATGGTTGGCATTTCAGGTCCTTTTTCTTGGTCTTTCACACTATGTTTGAGGCATAACGTTATTTTGAAGGATCCCGTTTTTCTGAACTTTGTTTTTCTGCAGTTGCTACTTGCTGTGAAACAATGCCATGAGAAGGATATATGTCATGGTAAGCTTTAATAGTCCGAGAGCATATGATCCTCATGATGGTGCATTAAGTTGACAACTGTGAATTTGCACCCTTAGGTGATATCAAATGCGAGAACGTACTGGTTACTTCCTGGAACTGGCTTTACCTTGCTGATTATGCATCCTTCAAACCCACATACATTCCTTATGATGATCCTTCAGACTTCTCCTTCTTCTTTGACACAAGGGGACAAAGACTTTGTTATCTGGCTCCAGAGGTACTATAGAACCATTATCAGACTTTTTATGTGATTGACATAGTTCGATCAAAGTGTTCTGTTTCAGTTCTGCAGATGATATCATCAATGCGTACCTACTTTTCTCTCTCCACTGCTCTCTCTGTTTGATTTTCTGTTTTTTGTGGATGAATTCTTTCCATATCACTACTAAGAAGTGGGAGCAAGAAACCAACAACAAAGCACCCTTCGTGTTGGTCATGTCTTCGTTTTTTCACATGTTTTAAACAAATTGTTGTTTAATTACAGAGATTCTATGAGCATGGAGGTGAGACACAAGTAGCACAAGATGCTCCACTAAAGCCTTCTATGGATATATTTGCTGTGGGGTGAGCTTATACACCCTCGATCATTGTATCACTCTATCTGTTCAATCTTTTTATGCGTGTAGCAAGAAAAAGAGGTTCCTAATGGTTCAAGCACGTATATTTTCAAGAAGAAAAAAAGTTTCTTACCGTAAGTATTTGAGCTGTAACATAATGTAATTTTTTCATATTAATGGTTCAGGTGTGTGATAGCAGAGCTTTTTCTTGAGGGCCAGCCATTATTTGAATTGGCTCAGCTTCTCGCTTATCGTAGAGGTCAACATGATCCTAGTCAACATCTTGAAAAGGTGTTTTCTTCTGTGTCTTTCTATTTGTTTTTCTCTTTATGGGTATCAATGACTTCCCCTCCTTCTATCTTTCGTTTATAAAACCTATCACATTGATTCTCTTAAAGTTCAAATTACATTATTTTCACCTTCCACCTGAGTGGTTCATTGGACTTGTGACTTTTGTGGTTTTGAGTTTGATATATTTTTCGCTGGACTCATCTCTTTGGATTTTCTCTTTTAATGAAATTCAGATTCCTGATCTGGGAATACGCAAGATGATTCTTCATATGATTCAGTTAGAACCCGAAGCCCGCTTGTCTGCTGAAAGCTACCTGCAAAATTATGTGGGAGTTGTTTTCCCAAACTACTTCTCACCATTTCTGCACACTTTATATTGTTGTTGGAATCCACTTCCTTCAGATATGAGGGTAACCATCACAATTTTATGTATAATCTTTCTACAATCTCCATCAAGTTGCTTGATATCTTTTTAAATCATTATGAATAGGTAGCAACTTGCAAGGGGATATTTCAAGAAATACTAAAGAAGATGATGGAAAATAAGCCAGGTGATGAGATCGGCATTGATCCTTCTGTACTTTCAAATACAGTGAACAGTAGCAAGGTACAGGAAACTTTTGCAAATTACAAATTGAACACATCGAAGGACTTCATAAGGAATACTGTAAATCCTAAGGAAGATAATCTTTACTCTGTTTCTGATGCACTCAAGAAAAATCGCCATCCTTTCTTGAGAAAGATAACAATGGACGACTTGGGTACATTGATGTCTCTCTATGATAGCCGTTCTGACACTTATGGCACACCTTTCCTGCCTGTAGAAGGTAACACGAGATGTGAGGGAATGGTTCTGATTGCATCTATGCTTTGTTCTTGTATTCGCAATATCAAGTTGCCTCATTTGAGGAGGGAAGCTATACTTCTATTGAGGTCTTGCTCTTTGTATGTTGATGACGAAGATCGCTTACAGCGCGTTCTTCCATTCGTTGTGGCCTTGCTTTCTGACCCAACAGCAATCGTGCGATGCGCTGCCATGGAAACTTTGTGTGACATTTTGCCGCTTGTCCGAGATTTCCCTCCTAGTGATGCGAAAATTTTTCCAGAGTATATATTTCCAATGCTCTCCTTGCTTCCTGAAGATACAGAAGAGAGTGTGAGGATATGCTATGCCAGCAATATTGCAAAACTTGCTCTTACTGCTTATGGATTCTTGATACATTCTTTTCATTTGAGCGATGTAGGGGTTCTTAATGAATTAAATTCCAAGCAGACCTCCACTGTGCCTGCTAGTGAGATCCCCAGTAATTTGCAAAAGGCAAATGGCAATTCGCAGCTTTCACAACTTAGAAAAACTATAGCTGAAGTTGTTCAAGAGCTTGTTATGGGTCCAAAACAAACTCCAAATGTTAGAAGAGCACTCCTTCAGGATATAGGGGAGCTTTGTTTCTTTTTTGGTCAGAGGCAGAGTAATGACTTTCTACTACCAATCCTCCCTGCCTTTTTAAACGACAGAGATGAACAGCTAAGATCTGTATTCTTCGAGAAAATTGTTTATGTATGCTTTTTTGTCGGTCAGAGAAGTGTAGAGGAGTATCTTTTGCCTTATATCGATCAAGCTTTGAGTGATCAGACAGAGGCTGTCATTGTCAATGCACTGGAGTGTTTATCCACATTATGCAAGAGAAGTTTCTTGCGGAAGAGAGCTCTCCTGCAAATGATAGAGTGTGTTTATCCTTTGCTGTGCTATCCATCTCAATGGGTAAGGAGGGCTGTTGTCACGTTCATCGCTGCGACTGGTCAATATTTAGGTGAAGTCGACTGTTATGCTTTTATTGCTCCAGTAATACGTCCCTTTCTAAGTAGACTGCCTGCGTCAATTGCTTCCGAGGAAGGCCTGCTTTCATGTTTGAAGCCCCCAGTCACAAGGGAGGTAGTTTACAGTATCTTTGAAAATATCAGAAAACCAGAATTTGCGGCAAAACAGAGAAAGATATGGTACAGTTCTTCACCTCAATCCAAAGATTGGGAAACTCTTGATCTATTTGAGAAAGGTACTGGGGTTTTGAACCCAACTCAATGCAGTCCTGAGCAGAAGCAAACTGTGGAAGCCAAGAAATCGATTAGGAGTGCAATGCAGCAACAGGAAGTTCAGGGAAGGTATGCAGAAAAGGATGCAAAATTGAGAATCCCTAGAAATATACGACCCAATGCTTCTAACGCTGTTGAGCTACGCGATCCCTTGTATCCGGAGAAGTTACAGTTCTCTGGGTTTATAGCACCACATGTATCTGGTATGAATAGCTTTATTGAACCAGATGGCATACCCCTGTATTCATTTAGCATGGACAAACAAGCGGCTTCGAATCCTCCTGTGGCTTCTGAGTCATCACTGCAGATGAACTCTCTGGGAATGGGTTCATTATCGGTACCATGGATGGATTCAATGAGTAAATCATTTAACTTGGCAAGTTCTGTCCCAGTGCCTAAGCTGGTTTCTGGGTCATTCCATGTTGGTACTAATCCTAAACAATTTTACAGAGTGGTACATGAGCCAGAAAGCAGAGAAAATGATCAAATGTCTTCAGCCATTAGTAAATTTCAAGACCTTGGTGTATCAAGCTCCTCAAGAAGTGCTTCTGTAACTTCAGAAGATGCTACTTCAACAGATATTGTAGGAGAACCATCTCTGTCAAGGACATCAGTTCCAGATTCAGGGTGGAAACCTCGTGGAGTATTACTTGCTCATCTACAAGAGCATCGCTCTGCGGTCAATGACATTGCCACATCAAGTGATCATAGCTTCTTTGTTAGTGCATCAGATGATTCCACAGTGAAGGTGTGGGACTCTAGAAAACTAGAAAAGGACATCTCGTTTAGGTCAAGGCTAACATATCATCTAGAGGGACGCAGAGGGATGTGCACAACAATGCTTTGCAATTCCACACAAGTTGTAGTTGGATCCTCTGATGGTGTGATACATATGTTCTCCATTGACCACATCTCCAGAGGCTTGGGGAACGTAGTGGAGAAGTATTCAGGCATTGTTGATATTAAAAAGAGAGATGTTAAAGAAGGCGCTATAGTTTCTCTCTTGAACTATACTGCTGATAGCCTTTCTGGTCCGATGGTAATATATAGTACTCAAAACTGCGGAATCCGCCTTTGGGATACAAGATCGGATTTTGATGCATGGACACTGAAAGCAAACCCTGAAGAAGGATATGTATCTTCTTTGGTTACAAGCCCTTGCGGGAATTGGTTTATCTCTGGGTCTTCAAGGGGAGTGCTTACTCTTTGGGATTTGAGGTTTCGTGTTCCTGTAAATTCATGGCAATACCCTATCATATGCCCGATAGAGAAGATGTGCCTCTGTTTTTTTCCTCCAAGCGTATCCATTTCAACCACTATGAGACCTTTAATTTATATTGCTGCCGGTTGCAACGAAGTTTCACTTTGGAATGCAGAGTTGGGTAGCTGTCAACAGGTACAGTTGTTCTACCATTGTTTGCACTTTGATGTCGGCTATTGAACCTTCTCGGGCTATGGCCTATGGATTTTCTGTCGGGGCCTCACGATTTAAAATGGATGTAGATAGTTTAATAGTTGATTGGACGCTCTCTTTCACTCTGTTTTAATAAATTAGACCATATATTTAAGTTGGATACTGATTTCTTGTTTGTTGTGAGCTGATTCTATAGGTATTGAGAGTAGCCAACTATGAAAACGAGACGGATGTTTCCGAGTTTCAATGGAAGTTGCCAAGCAATAAGGTGAATCTGAAGCCGAATATTCGCCAGAACATGAGCTCAAAGTACAGAATCGAAGAATTGAACGAGCCCCCTCCTCGTCTTCCTGGTATCCGCTCTTTGCTTCCTTTACCTGGAGGCGACTTGTTAACAGGTGGTACTGACTTAAAAATTCGACGCTGGGACTACTCCAGGTCCTAAATCTAAAACTTGAACTAGTGATTTTACTGACACCTCATGTGGCTGATAAAATAAAACTGACGCAATTGTGTTGTGTGTTTGGTGAACAAAAACAGCCCTGAGAGAAGTTACTGTATATGTGGTCCGACTTTAAAAGGAGTCGGAAATGATGATTACTATGAACTCAAAACCAACTCCGGCATGCAATTAGTTCAGGTTTGTTGATCAAATATGTCTATGATCTCTTTGCATACCAGGATAAACCCGAAACACACTAATCGTGCAGTTTTAAGGTCAATAAGACAAGATTTTAACGTATTTTGTGGTATGCTTGGTTTTTTTGTCAGGAGACAAAGAGGCGGCCTCTAGCGACCAAACTGACGGCAAAGGCAGTACTTGCAGCAGCAGCAACGGACACGGCGGGTTGTCACCGTGACTCAGTTCAGTCTCTCGCATGTGTGAAACTAAACCAGAGACTGTTGATATCAAGCAGCAGAGACGGAGCCATTAAGGTCTGGAAGTAAAAAACCATGGTCGTTCCTGTACAGTATTGTTGTAGTGTTAACCTTTCTCATTGTATCATTCTAATGCTAAAAGAGCCTTTTTACTCTTTTTATTCAAGAAGCTCTCTTGTACAGACTTACCAAATGCAGTGTAGTGAATCTCTTCTTTGCTTTGTAATTCATTGCTAAAACGCAAATTTTGCGTATCAATACAAACACATATAACAACAATTAAAACTCCAAATCCAGTGGTCCAGGGAACAAAAGTGCTTATAGAATGCTCTGATGCTTCGATTTACGTTTGCAATTGCAAGAATTGATTGACAAAAACAAATGGTTATAGGTAGGAATTGCTTGGGAAAATTACATCGTCTATAGATAAATAAAAATCGGATATTGCAGAATTCGTACCAAGTAATTGACCAATCAGCAAAACACTTAACAGACTAAACGAAAAGCAAAAGCAAAAGAAAAGACTTCAAACATTCTCATAAAGTGTGCTTCATCATCTACTTCTCTGATGAGTTGGGTCCTCTCTTCTTGCCAAATCCAACAACTGAAACGAAGAAAAGTAAACACGAAATAACTTGAGAACCAGATTGGTATTAATAAGAAATTGCTACAATCAAAGTATAATATAAGATGTGCCTGCTACTGGATGATTAACAAAACAGGAATAAATAAATTCCGAAATCTATCATGAATAACAAATCTCCTAAAACTCCACAAGAACAAATGAGGAATAAGGATTCTGCATAATACAGAATCACTAACATAATTATCACATTTCTTAACCCAAATTAGCAATAACCATAAGAACACTGACCATTTCCACACAACCAATATAAACTATAAGAGCTAGAACAGTAAGATTTAATCAATCATCGCAGAACCAGGATATTAACTACAAATTCCGATCAGAGATCTATGAAAATTAGGATGATAATTTACCGGCAGTGACGAAACGGCGATTGTGTTGCATCCTTTTGTGGGCACGGCCACGTGGCTTCTTCTTCTTGTCTTGCTTGGCCACTTTGGGAGTCTGACCTCTAACCTTACCGGCACGAGCCAAGGAACCGTGAACCTTACCTAGTAATTCCAATCAAATCAAAGACCAAAACATCAGCAACAGAGAAATCAGGATGAAAAAACTTGAATACAAAAGTTAAGGAATCAAGAGTATTCACCCATAGTTGATTCTTCTGACTATGGACTTGGCGCAGTCTCCGGCTAATATATAACAAGCTTTAAAAGGTCTTAGAGATTAGGGTTTTCTGGTACTTATATATAATACATGGAGAGTCTCTGTACGAATACTGTCCATTAAGGATTTCTTAATGGGCTCATAGTGTTATCATTCATAAGCCCATCGGTCTATAATGACACCTTCTGTATTCTAGACCAATAATGGGACCAATGGGCTTTTACTGACACCTCTTTTGGCTGATAAAATAAAACTGACGCAATTATTGTGTTGTGTGATTGGTGAACAAAAACAGCCCTGAGAGAATTTACTGTATATGAGGTTCGACTTTAAAAGGAGTCGGAAATGATGATTTTGTATGAACTCAAAACCAACTCTGGCATGCAATTTTTGTTCTGGTTTGTTGATGTAATTGATTTACCAATGATCTTCACATACCATGATAAACCCGAAACACAATAATCTTGCAGTTTAAGGTCAATAATGATCTTCACATACCATGATACTAACATAAGCTTCTAACTAGTTTTGTTTTATGTTTGGTCTTTTGACAAGAGACAAAGTGTTAGATTGAATAAATCTCCTTGTCATTACTCTATTAGGGAATTCAATATATACATAGAGTTTGTTATCATTTTTCCTATACTATAGGAATACAGTTATACATTGTGGAATAAGGATGACAATATTGAGTAGAATATGCTCTATCTAATACCCTCCCGCAGTTGCAGCGTCGGTCTTGTAATGACGCCAATACTGGATTTGAATTGGTTTAACAACATGGCGGGAAGACCTTTTGTAAATACGTCGGCATATTATTGGTGTGCTGGGATATGGAGCACTCGGACCTCACCTTTGGCAACCTTTTCTCGAACAAAGTGGATATTAATCTCGACATGCTTTGTGCGTTGATGTTGTACTGGGTTGGTTGAGAGGTAAACCGCACTAATGTTGTCGCAGAATACTATGGTTGAATGTGATACAGTGGCGTGGAGGTCAAGTAAGAGATTGCGGAGCCAACACGTTTCAGCGACTGCATTTGCGACTCCTTTGTATTCGGCCTCAGCACTGGATCGGGAGACTGATGTTTCGTGTTTAGCGGCCCAGGAGAGGAGTGTGTTGCCTAGGAACACACAGTAGCCGGAGGTCGAGCGTCTGGTGTCCGAACAATTGGCCCAGTCTGCGTCTGAATAAGCCGTGAGTGTTACGGCATTCGATTTTGTGATTTGAAGACCTTGAGACAATGTTCATTTTATGTAGCGTAGGATGCGGTGTAGTGCATGTAAGTGTGATGCGCAAGGATCATGCATATATAAGCAAACTTGTTGAACGACATAGCTTATATCCGGTCGCGTGAACGTAAGGTATTGTAGTCCTCCCGCAAGGCTTTGATACATTGTCGGATCCTGGATTTTCGGTCTAGCTTCTACTTTGAGTTTAGAGTTGATGTCCACTAGTGTGGTAATAGGTTTGCAGTCTTGCATTCTGGCTCTCAAGAGCAAATCGGATATGTACTTTTCCTGTGACAAAAACAGACCATTAGTATTTAAAGTAGCTTTGATGCCAAGGAAGTAACCGAGTGTCCCTTGGTCGGTTATGGGAAATTCTGTTATGAGCGATGAGATTATGGATGCTAGTGTGATTGTTGATGAAGCCTTGAGGAGTATATCGTCGACATAGAAAAGAAGATAGGCTATTTTGACCCGTTTTTGTAAACAAATAACAAAGCATCGGCCTTACTTTGTTGGAACCCGAGACGTTTGATGTAGGTTGCAAACCGAGCATTCCAAGCCCGTGGTGCCTGTTGTAGACCATATATGGCTTTGTTGAGACGACAGACGTGTTGTGGATGTTGTTTGTTTATAAAACTTGGTGGCTGCTTCATGTACATTGTCTCTGTGAGGTTGTCGTGAAGGAAGGCATTTTGTACATCTAGTTGTCGAATTGGCCAGTCTCTTTGTGTGGCAATGTGTAAGACAGATTGAATTGGTGCTGGTTTGACCACCAGACTGAATATTTCATCAAAGTTTATGCCTTGTTCTTGGGATTTGCCGTTAGCGACTAACCTTGACTTGTATCAGGACAGTGTACCATCAGCGTTGTACTTGTGTTTGTATACCCACATCGAGTTGACCACGTTAGCACCTGCAAGAAGAGACATTAAATTCTAAGCATTAGATTTAATCATTGCATTATATTCATCTGCCATAAATGGATTCCAATTAGGATCTAATAAGGTCTGCTTATAACCTCGTGGAAGAGAAGAAGAAATTATTGTGTTTTAAGACAGAATCTGTTTCGGCTTTTTGATACCTCTCTGGGAGCGTGTCACCATTTTTGTTTGTGGTGGATCACGGGGAGGATTTTAAGGTGGTGATGGATGATGTGAAAAAGGTGGTTGGTTTTGAGGAGAAAAATCAGGAGCTGAAATTAAAAATTTCTTTTGTAAAGAGCTCGGTTCAAACTTATCTAGGAACTAATAAGGTTGGTTTGAATTTGAATCGAGATTATCTTTTGGATATGGGAAGGTGGCTTCATCGAAGAGGACGTGCCTGGAGATAATAATTTTTCTCTCTTTTAAATCGTAACACTGATAACCTTTATGGGGAAGAGGATACCCGAGGAAGATTCTTGGAATTGACCGAGGGAAAAGCTTGTTTGGTGTGTTGGAATGTGGATAACATAAGCAACCAAATACTTTGAGATGTGAGTAATTTGGTGATTTTTTGAATAACAAAGAGTAAGGGATGCAATTTTGAGTTGAAGAGGAAGGAAAAATATTTAATATGTGTACCAAAGTATGGAGAGCTTCAACCCAAAAACGAGGAGGGAGATGAGCTTGGAACAGCAAGGTTCGAATTGCATTGTTAATCGTTCGAATCATGCGTTCTGATCGCCCATTTGGTTGAGAAGTGTGTGGGCAAGAAAATCGAAATTTGATGCCTTGTGATCCAAGATATTCATGGAATTGAGAATTGTCATACTCTCCTCCATTATCACAATGTAAAAATTGAATAGATTTGTGAAAGTGAGTTTTGACATATTTATGGAATTGAACAAATTTCTCAAATACTTTACTTTTGTATCTTAAAGGATAAACCCATAGGAAGTGTGAAAATTGGTCCAAGAATAAAACATAATATTTGATCCCTGAAATGCTTGGAATTGGAAAAGTGCATAAATCTGAATGAACTATCTCAAAAGGAGAAGAGACTTTAGAACTTGAAGAATAAAATGGCTATATATTGTGTTTACCAAGATGACAAGCATGACAAGAATGAGACATTGTCTTGTCTTTACATCGAAAATTAAAAGAATAAAGAATAGACTGAAGAGTGGTGTTACTAGGATGAGCAAGCCTTTGGTGCCATAAGGTGGAAGTTTTGGTGATAAAAGCTTTAGCCGTTGGCTGTGTTATTAGAGTAGGTGTAACGGCATACAACTCTCCCTCACTGTTACTACGGAGAAGTGTCCTCTTGGTTTGGAGATCCTTAATAGAAAAACCAAACATGTCAATTTCAAGAGAACATTTATTGTCACGAGTAAAACGACGAACTTAAATCAAATTTTTGATTATATGAGGTGCGACCAGAACGTGTTTTAGTGTCAGTGGGCGAGAATTAGAAGCAAGACTTATAGATCCAATGGAATTCACCCGAAATTTTTGTTCGGTTACCTACTGTGACAGAATTGCCAATGCAAGGAGTAAAACCAATATTTGAAATACCTGACCCGTTTGATATGTGTAATGTAGCACCTGAGTCCATGTTGTTAGGTTTTTTAGCTATTCGAAAATTATCAATTGACTAATCTAGCAAAACCCTAAGCCCTAGGTCTTGTATTAACTTAATTGAATCTGATAAATAGAGAACTCGATTATAACTGATATTTGGTTAATGCAGCGGATATAAGATTAGGTATGAGATCAGCAAGTGCTCCAAGTGTAGCACCTCTATTGATAGTCTACACGCACGCAAGTCGGAGATAAGTTTGCTAGAACTTTGTGTGCAATTCTCTTGGGATTTCGACTCCTGCAATTAGCGGCTATGGTTTCTTATCATGTCAAAAATGTGTCATATATCATATATATAGGGAGTTTAAGTTAACCTAATTAATTCCTACTTGAACTATGATTAATTTAGGCCCAGCCCAAAACACCTAATTAAATCCTAGTTGAATAAGGATTAATTTTGGCCGAGCCCAAAACAACTAATTAATTTCTAGTTGAATTAGGATTAATTTAGGTCTGGCCCAAAACACATGTTCTCATCCAAAACCATGTATTATTACGCTCAAGTAATGAATCATTCCTATAATGATCATTCCCTATTGAATTGTCTCCATTTACTTAGGTGTGTGACCCAATAGGATCATATAATACTAGCAGTGAGTATCTCAACTCACAGATTATAAGTGGAATTTAGCAAACCATTACAACTCCTAGTACCATATGACTTTGTCTAATCTCAATGTTAGAACCAACCACACGAGTAAGTACAAATGATTGCACGAATCCCAACAATCTCCCACTTGTACTGGAATCATATGTTCCCAAAATCCCTTTGTCTCCATATCTCTATCTGCTCTAAGGAAAGAGTTCGTGTGATCCTTATTTTAATGAGCCAGATCAATGTTCATCGAACTTGAATTTTTACTAATATAGTAAACAAGCGTTTTTCACCTTGTTTGAGCACGGCCATGCATTTTACAGTATCAAATCTTTCGAAGGGCCCACATATATCTTTATCCCGTATATAGAAGGGACAAATTCCATCTTGTTCCATCCTCTGTTCCTTTCTCACATTTCATGATCTGTTCGAAAAAATCCTTTATAACTACCAGTTACGGTTGGCATTTGAAATTTTCAAAACACACCAATTCATGTGCAAAAAAATAACATGAACTCAGGTTTAAGGACTATGCTCTATAGTCGTATGAGAATCTCTTATGACACTCATTATACGATCTCGCAGAGTTCTCATAGTGGGTCATTTCCGATGCTATGTTCATGTGATGCACATCAATGTGATTGACTTGATACTTATTATCAATGACTCCATGAAATTTAGTCATCAGTCACCTCACATACTAGTCTATTTCTTTATTAGTATCCCAATTTAATAACCATTGACTAGGGAATGAAATAATTCATGCATTTTACGCTTATAGGGTTTCATGACCAAGTCCTCAAGTTGATGACCTATAAGAATGTCATGATTATTTCGGGATAAGTATTTAATACAAGTATTAAATAGAAATGAAATAATTTCATTAAACATAACCAAAGTATGTTTACATAATAACATAAAACTATTATAACTCCCACTGGATCTAAGATTATATCTTAAGATACCTAAGGCCTATGCCATTGGCATGATACTCATGCTTAGTCCGTGAAAGTACTTTCGTCAAAGGATCAGGGACGTTCTCTTCGCTTGAAACTCGGCTGATCTTCATGTCTCCTCTTTTAACGATATCTCTAATTATATGATATATCCTCTCTATATGCTTGGATCTCTGGTGCGATATGAGCTCTTTTTCCTGTGCAATGGCTCCATTGTTGTCACAATACAGCACCACCGGCTCAACAATACTCGAAATCACACCAAGTTCAGAGATGAACTTATTTATCCAAACAGCTTCCTTCGCAGCGATGTATTGAGCTTCAGTAGTGGAGTCAGCTACGATGCTCTGCTTGGAACTCTTCCAACTAATTGCACCGCCATTGAAACAGAAGACGTAACCGGACTGAGACCAGGAATCATTCTTATCCGTCTGAAAGCTTGCATCCGTGAATCCACTAATAACAAACTCCTCACTTCCTTCGTACACCAAGAACATATCCTTAGTATTCCTCAAATATTTCAGGATGTTCTTGACGGGAGTCCAGTGTCTCATCTGGATTTGATTGGTACCTGCTTGTCATACTTAACGCACAAGCAACGTCTGGACGACTACAAATCATAGCGTACATGATGGATCCTATTGTGGAAGCATAGGTAATCCTACTCATGCGTTCTCGCTCAACAGGTGTCTTGGGACACCTCGTCTTGCTTAGAACCATGCCATGAGACATTGGTAGGAAGCCCTTCTTGGAATAATGCATATTGAATATGCTCAAGACCTTATATATATATATAAGTGTCTTGACACAATTCGATCAGCCTTTTAGTTCTATCTCGATAGATCCTGATTCCAAGAATATAGGCGGCTTCCCCCATATCCTTCATTGAGAAACATTTTCTTCGAGTTGTACTTTACTCGCACTGTTTTTCTTAGAAAGAAACTCTCTCTCAAGAAAAACACCATGTCGAGCAACAAACACTTTGTTCACGGTCCGGTTGTAGAAATAGTACGCCTTGGTTTCCTTCGGGTAACCAACAAAGAAGCATTTACATTATTTCAATGCAAGTTTATCGGATATTAATCGTTTCAAAAAACTCGCATCCCCAAATCTTCAGGAAAGACAGATTGGGAATTTTTCCCGTCCACATGTCATATGGTGTCTTTGCCACTGATTTTGATGGCACTCTATTCAGCGTAAACGCAGAAGTTTCTAGAGCATATCCCCAAAAGGATAACGGAAGATCAGTGTGACTCATCATTGATCGAACCATGTCAAGTAATGTTCGATTCCTCCTTTGAGACACACCATTCCATTGTGGTGTTTTGGGAGGAGTGAATTATGAAATAATTCCACAATCTCTCAGATGGTCACTGAACTCTTGACTTTAGTATTCACCTCCTCGATTAGATTGAAGAACCTTAATACTCTTGCCAAGTTGATTATATACTTCATTTTGGAACTCTTTGAACTTTTCAAAAGATTCTGATTTGTGTCTCATTAAATAGACATAACCGTATCTACTGAAGTCATCAGTAAATGTAATAAAGTAGTTAAAATTTCCTCTGGCACTTAGGCTCATCGGACCGCATACATCGGTATGTATAAGGCCCAATAAGTTGCTGACCCTTTCATTGACTTTGTTGAAGGGAGCCTTTGTCATTTTGCCCAATAAACAAGATTCACATTTCTTAAATGATTCATAATCAAATGATCCTAAAGCCCATCATGATGAAGTTTTTGGATACATTTCTCGTTTATATGCCCTAAATGACAATGCCAAAGAAAACTTGGGTTCGAATCATTTACTTTGAAGCGTTTGATATTAATGTTATATATAGGTGTGGATTGGTCAAGAATATAAAGCCCATTCGATAATGGGGCGCTGCCATAAAATAAGTCATCTCGAGTAAAAGAACAACATTTGTTTTTAATCGAAAATGAATAACCTTCAGTATCCAAAACCGAAATAGAAACAATGTTTCTACTTATAGCACATACATAGTAACAATTTTCTAAAACCAAAACTAAACCAGATGGAAGAGACAAATTATATGTTCCTACGGCTAATGCAGCAACTCTTGCTCTATTTCCTACATGTAAGTCCACTTGCCCCTTCTCCAAGCTTCTAGTGTTGCTTAGGCCCTGCATATTAGTACAAATATGAGCACCACAGCCGGTATCAAGTACCCATGAAGTAGAACTTGTTGAAACAACATTTACTTCGATAACAAAAATACCTGAAGAAGCGTCATACTGCTTCTTCATTTTCTTGTAATCTTCCAAATGTTTCTTGCAGTTTCTTTTCCAATGCCCTTGCTCATTAGAGTAATTGCAGACATCTGTTTTAGATGGGCCGAGCCTTGTTCTGGGTATGGATGTGGCCGGCTCCTCGTTCACACCCGGGTCAGCTTTAGCCTTTCACTTACCCTTGTCCTTCCCATGTTTCTTAAATGATTTACCCCCTTGCACTAAGAGTACAGGCGGGGCGCCCTTCTTGACATTTGGCTCTGCTGTCTTAAGCATTCCATGCAGCTCAGTCAATGTCTTCGTCATGCTGTTCATATTGTAGTTCAATACGAAGTAATGATAACAAGACGAGAGCGACTGAAGTATGATGTCCGTAGCCAACTCTTGGCTAAGGGGACAGTCTAGTTTAGCCAGATTATTAATATAACCCATCATTTTCATGACATGACTACTCACCGAACCATCCTTTGATAGTTTCCATTTGATGGGAGATTTCATCGTTTGGTATCTCTCATGTCGTGCCTATTCCTGAAACATTCCCTTCAAGCCAGTCACGATCTCAATGGGCGACACCACATCCTCGTATTGCACCTTCAGTTCCGAGGTCATGGTTGCAAGCATCAAACATTGAACATCTATCACATCATTGGAATGCATATCCCAAGCATTCCTAACTGCAATAGTGGCATTGATAGCCGGTCTAGGAGGCAAGACTTGTTCCAAAACATAGTTTTTCTTCTCCTGCCTAAGAATAATTCTTAGGTTACGGTACCAACTCAGGAAATTTTTCCCATTCAACTTGTCCTTCTCAAGGACAGATCGAAGGGAGAATGAGTTGTGGTTATGGTTGTTGTTATTTGCCATAACTAAAATTAAGAGAGGTAAGGAGTTTTAGTTATGATGACTTAAGTGTTGAGAAATCTTAACATATTTAAGAAAACTCACATTGTGTTCAATCAATAGTTCCTCAATTGAATACAATGATCCTGAGATCAATATTTCAGAAAAATCTGAGTGAGCTGAGCTCATCGTCCATACCTTAGTTATTTAGGTAAGCAACTTATTTCCTGGTTATATCACCTATATAACTCTCGTGCGTGATAATGACATTTCATATGCCAAAATCACTCCGATGTCTCAAAACTCAAGACGGTCGTGATAGCTCAATCAAGTAAACCAATCTCATAGTCATATGGTAATGGTTACCATCTGCCTCACCCATGTCAAAGTAGGTACCTAACCCGAGCTAGCCCACCATACGATGAAACAAGCTTTGAACGTTGACGTGAATTGGAAAGAATTCAATTTCTTGATATTTATTTGAGGAACTAAACTTTAACTTGAATGTATATCATATATGCACTCAAGAGGGTTAAAAGGGAATTTTAAAACTAAAGAAATAAAATCAAAGGCTTTAAAAATCTATTTAAGAATTTTCTAATCTTGACCCTGTGCCGGTTGGCACATGCTGGTTTTTCTCCAACTTGGTATAATTTTTCTTAAACCGATTGCGAGAAACCCAGATCCGGTCTAATCTTATTAAACCGGATCATTCAGGGCTATTTTAAATTATGTTATATTTTATTTCGGTTTATCACATGAGAACCCTGAAACCATAAACCCTAATTTTTCGATTTCAATGAAACCCTAATTTTTTTTATATTTCAATGAAACCCTAATTTTCTATTTCAATGAAACCTTACTCATGCAATTCTAATTCAATTAAAACAAAGTTTTAATCAATCAATAAAACATGAAAACATCAGATTTTCAATAAGAATACAACCTACTCAAATTTTTGATTTCAGCAATAATAAAATCAGCTCTGATTTTCGATTTCATCAAAACCCTAATCACGCATTCTAATTAAATTAAAACAAACTTTTAATCAATCAATCAAATATGAAAACATCAGATTTCATTAAGATTACAGCCAACTCAAATTTTTCGATTTCAGCAATAATAAAATCAGCTATGATTATCGATTTCATCAAAACCCTAATCATGCATTCTAATTCAATTAAAACAAATTTTTAATCAATCAGTCAAGCATGAAAACATCAGATTTCAATATGAATACAACCTGGCTCTGATACCACTGTTAGGTTTTTAAGCAATTTGACAATTATCAATTGACTAATCTAGCAAAACCCTAAGCCCTAGGTCTTGTATTAAGTTAATTGATACTGATAAATAGAGAACTCGATTATACCTGAAGTTTGGTTTGTGCAGCGGATATAAGATCAGGTATGAGATCAGCAAGTGCTCCAAGTGTAGCACCTCTATTGATAGTCCACACACACGCAAGTATGAGAGAAGTTTGCTAGATGTTGTGGTGCATGGGCGACATTGGATGTTGGTAGCAATATTGTTGAGGCCACATTGGGTATGGTGACTGCCACATGGGAGGTCCCCATTGTGGATATGTGATGTTGGGATATGGCTGAAAGTTGTTACGGCCGCGTCCTCTGCCCTTGGAACCTCATCCTCTGCCGCGGCTGGAGTTTGATTGCTGTCGTTGGTCCGTTTTCTATGGCTGTTGAGTCGCAGCCGTGAGGACCGTTGGTGATGAGGGATGATCTACATGAGTTGTAGACAACTTTATAGTCCGTTGAAGTCTGTTTTCCTCATCTTCAAGCATAGCAAGTGTGTCATCCAAACTTGGTGGTGGTTTCTGATGTTTAATGACATTAATGATGTTGTCAAATTTAGCGTTTAAGACGTTTAAGACATACATCACTAGCGTTCGTTCTGAAACCGGTGCATCGACGTTTTGTAGGGAGTCGGCGAGCTTTTTCATGTGTTGACAGTAGTCTGTCACGGTCAGGTCACCAATTTCTTTGGGGTAGAGTTTGTTGTCGAGGCGAAGGGCGCGTGCATCCTTGTTGTTTCGAAACTGATTCTCGATCTTTAACCAGAGTTCGCGGGATGTAGATCCCGAGACGAAGGAGGCTTGGAACAACTTTGGTGACAGCGTGTTATACAACTAGAGCTTGACAATTCTGTCTCGCTTGTTCCAGACGGCATCAGTAGCACGAGCTGGAAGAGATGTACCCTCTATGTGTCCCAATACATTGAAGCACATGCAGTGCATGTAGAATAGTTCACGCCACGCATCATAGTTGGCTTCTATGAGATCTAAAGTGATCGGTATATGTAATTTGATGTTCGAGACTCCATAAATCCGATCATGAGAAGGAGAATTGGTGTTGGTCGCCATTAGGTCGATAAGAAACAGAGGTTGAGAAAGGTCGGAGAAGAAGAATATTGAGAGAATGGAGAAAAATATCGAGAGTTAAGATATGCTCTGATACCATGTTAGCTCTCTCTCTCTCCCTTGTCATTACTCTATTAGGGAAATCAATATATACATAGAGTTTGTTATCATTGTTCCTATGCTATAGGAATACAGCTATACATTGTGGAATAAGGATGAGAATATTGAGTAAAATATAATCTATCTAATACAAAGAGGCGCATCTTGCGACCAAACTGACAACAAAGGCAGTACTTGCAGCGGTAGCGGGTTGTCACGGTGACTCAGTTCAGTCTCTGGCATCTGTGAAGCCGAACCAGAAACTGCTAACATCAAGCAGCAGAGATGGAGCAATAATGGTCTGGAAATGGACTTTCCTGTACAGTATTGTTATAGTGTTAAGCTTTATCATTGTACCATACAAGTGCTAAAGGACGTTTTTAGGCTTTTTATTCAACCAGTTTTCTTGTACAGACTTTACCAATCGCAGAGTAATAAATCTTTGATTTGAGCATCAATACAACACACAAACCTTCAATAATAACTCATCTCGGGGATCAAAAGTGATTATAGAATGCTAGCACGTTGCGAATTAGCAACTGCAAGCAGTGATTGACAATAGACAAAGGTCAAAAGTAGATTTGATTCAGAAATTTACATCGTCTATAGATAAATCAAAATCGGATATAGCAGAATTCATAGTAAGTAATTAACTAATCGGCAAAACACTTAAGAGACTAAACGAAAAAGCAAAAGAAAAGACTTCAAGCATTCTCATAGAGTGCGCTTCATCATCTACTTCTCAGATGAGTTGGGTCCTCTCTTCTTGCCAAACCCAACAACTGAAACGAAGAAAAGTAAACACGAAATAACATGAGAACCAGTTTGGTATCAACTAGAATTTGCTCCAATCAAAGTTTGATAAAAGATGTGATGCAACAAAATGATAAACAAAAATGAAAACTTAAATTTAGAAATCAATCATGAATGATAAATCTCCTACAACTCGGTAAGACCAAATGAGGAATACAAGTTCTCCACAGTACAGAATCACTTGCATAATTATCACATTTTCTACAAAATCTACTTCAGTCTAATCAGCAATAACCATAAGAACACTTGACTATTTACACACACACACACACACACAATATAAACCATAAGAGCTAGCATCGATCGGTAAACAATCATCACAGAACCGGGACATTAACTACTAACTCCGATTGGAGATCTACGAAAATTTAGATGATAACTTACCGGCGGTGACGAAACGGCGATTGTGTTGCATTCTCTTGTGGGCACGACCACGTGGCTTCTTCTTCTTGTCTTGCTTGGCTACTTTGGGAGTCTGACCTCTAACCTTACCGGCACGAGCCAAGGAACCGTGAACCTTACCTGGTAATTCCAATCAAATTAAAACCAGAACATCAGCAACAGCAACAGAGAAATCAGATTGAAAAAACATGAATACAAATGTCAAGGAATCAAGAGAATTCACCCATAGTTGTTTATGAGGATTCTTCTGGCGACGGACTTGCGCAGTCTCCGGCTAATGAGCGACACGCTTTAACTAGGTTTAGTGATTAGGGTTTTCTGCCACTTATAGGGTCCATTAATGATTTCTTAATGGGCTTACTTTGTTATCATTCATAAGCCCATCAATCAACAATGACAGCTTCTGTATTCTGGACCAATATAGGCCCAATGGGCTTATAATACTTATCTAGAAAGCGTGACTGTATCTTATTTACCACTGTTAGCTACGATAAACCTTTCACTTCATCTCTTCCTAGAACCCCGTTAGTTCTGATACTCAGAAGAAGCTAAGTGAAGAGGAGAAGGCGAAATGATGCTCAAGTTTCAATGCTTTAATCACCTTCTTCAGCTTTTTTTTTTTTTTTTTTTTTTTTTTTTTTTTTTTTTTTTTTAGATACAACTATATCAGAGAAGTGACATAAGACAAAAGGGTCAAGGTCACGAAAATTCACACATCAATCAACCCAGCAGATATGTTTACGAAGGTCATACATACGGAGAAGTTCAAAGGCTGCATGCAGTCTTTGAGGATGGAAGAAGCCTAAGAGGTGCTGCATGAGCTTCCGTCTGGTAGATCTAAAGACGGAAAGCTCAGATCTGTTGAAACCTGCGAAACTTCAACATAAAAGAAAGAAAGAAAAAAAATTTGAGTTAACTTCTACCACTAACTCAAGGTTAGAGCAAATCAGAGATTTGAGAGCATGAATCTATGGGTTAAGAACAAGGAACTGAAAGGTCTAAAACTTACATGCAAGAAGATGAACAGTCGCGAAGGTTGTTGGTCGAGAGCTGTATCAACAAGAGTAAGAAGAATGGTCAGATCTAAGAGAGTAAAGGCGGAACAGAAGAAAGCTTACTACTTGCTTCGTAAATCTGAGATACATGGAAGAAGTAGAAAGGTTTCTTACTTACCGGTTTCATGTTGCTCGGATTAGATCCTCCATGGTTTCATCGCCAAGTTTATCAGAAAAGAGAAAAAGGAGAAAGGGTTAAAAAAAAAAAAAAAAACAAACCGTCAGATCTGTCAGGAAATGACAAGATCTTCACTTGCATGTGTGAGAAAGCTCAAGGAAAACGTAAAAGGCGAAGAAGCTTACCGGGAAGTTGAGCCGTTGCCGGAAAGTATCGGAGTTTTCCCATCGCTCTTAAGCTTCTCTGGAGGAACAGGGTATGTAAAGGAAGTAGAGCTGAGCTCTGGAAGTTTCATAGCATCGAAATCACTCGTTACAGAGAAAAGAAGAAGAAGAGACACGAAGATGAGACGAAGAGTCGAGAGAGAACCCAAAGCGGCTAGGGTTAGCACTCGCAGGAAATGAAGCGACAAAAGGTGGAGTATGTTGGTTTTGTCGCAGCTTTCAAGGGCTGTGGGCCGAGCCATCAGCCCATTAAGTAATTGATTTGCTTAATGGGTCAATGGCCAGCATCGGCCCAAGTTTACTGTGACTCGTTTCTGAATATGGGCCAAGCAAGACCCAACATCGGCTCAAATGAACCTGACCAGTTTTTAGTCTAGGTTCATCTTCTTCCTTATGTAATCGAGTTTCCATTTTACGAATCGCCATTGTAACACAGAGAGAACCTCTATAACAAGAACAAGTATACAGAGAGATTAAGATCTGAAGAGAGATGTACTCACTGATTTCTCAGTGAGGAACTCTACAACCCGCGTGTTCAATTTCTTTCTTGTCGTAAAATCAAACTCCAAATCCGAATCAATCAACCTCAAGTTTTAATCCGCATTTGAAATTGAGCCGTAATTTCGAGTCGATGCTTTAACATCCTCGTTTTCATCTTCATGCTGCTAAGCATCTCCGTCGTGATACATGGCGGATCAATCAGTAGCTACATCAGAGTAGCTGAACCATTTAAAGAAATGACACTTGAAACATTACCTCTTCTTGCCAATTTTAGTGCTCTTCTGTGGGTAAAGCCGCTAAACATAGAGGAGAGCTACAAAAAGAGTGATGTAGCGTTGACATCAAATTTTTATTTATTTATCACTTTAATAATAAATATTTGTTAATGTTTTAGTTGTTTTAGAAGCTTAGAATTACTATAAAATAAAGTTAATATTATATAATTCAAAATGTTTATTTTTTATAAGCATATCCAAAATGTTTGTTTTTTATAAGCATATCCAAAATGTTGATAAGAACGATTTAAATCTTTTTCGGATTGCAACTCAGTCAAATTGATAATGTTTAATAAAGTCATAGATTATAAGTTAGTTGGAGATCTTGCTGCATCTGTTAAGTTATCAAAATTTAGAAATACTACCTATTGATTATAAATATAAAAAGTATATACTATAATGTAAGATTTCATATAATTAATTTTGCTTCAAAAGTAAGTAATTTCTTATTTTATCTTCATATATTTTGAAGAATATTGGTACAAAAAATGAACAATGAAGAGAACAAATCCGAATACGTTAACAGTAGTGAAGATCTTTCTTTGGTTTCATGATGATTTCATAGTGAAAGATATTTCTTTGCTAGTTTTTTGTTTTTGTATTTCTCTTTTACTTTTTTTTTTAAATATTAGGATAAATTTCCTTAAATAATAATATCATGTAATATTTATGACAAGAAAAGGCAAAGAACTTAACACGAAAAGCGAAAAAATCAGAAAGATGAAATTCGAATAATGAATTTGTGGCTTTAGGAGAGTTCAAAAAGTAAGCAGATCAGAGACTCCTTAGCTACTTATTATGGTTCATATGCCTTTTGTATAACAACAACAATTATCACTACATGGAAAGTGAGGACATGAGAGTTCACTGGTTAGTGATCAATCTGCTCCGGTTTACATAACTATTGATGGAGACAACATTGATGAATAGCTAACCGGTACAAACATTAATATATAGTGAACTTTGATATAAGCTTTTATCTCTATCTTCTAATCAAGTCTCTCTATTTTTTGTGCAGATACACGTATAGGGAAGCTAGTTTTGGACCACTTCTAGAGATCAAAAATAGGACTCATGTGCTTTACAGTTAGCATGGGAATTCAATTAAGACTATGAACCTATTATATCTAATTTATTTGGTTGAATAACAGATTTTTTCTTCGGAAAGAAGAGACCGAAACAATAAACACTAAGGTTTATGAATTTGTATCTCTTTCTAATATTGAGACTAGCTAGGTTTGGTTTCTTTGAACTTCGGTAGTTTTTCTTTCTCTCTCTGTTATTTTAGGTTTTTTTTTCCTTTGGATGAATTTATTTAAGTATAATATCATCTTTTTATTATTCGACTATGACAAACTAAAGGAGAAATTTTGAGGTAAGATTAGTTTACTATAAAACCTATTAAAAGGAGAAAGTTGAATTTCTCAGTTTAAGTTTTTTCAGTTTAAAGTAATTCCCTCTTGATAATTTTTTTCTCCTTTTAAACTGATCGTAATTCTCTTCATATTTTTTTTTATTGACAAGCGGTTTGCGTCTACGGTTTTGAGAGAGAGAGCTTTCCAACTATACAAATATCACGATCATATGATCTAAGATTATAGAATTATAGTTCATAAAAGATAGTGTTTCAGACTGGTTTCATTACCACTTAGAGGTTACACTAGGTTGTTTAATAAACTGCGACGATGGATTCACTTGCTCTAAGGCTAGAGTTTGCAAGTAGAAGAAGAAAAGAAAGCGATTCAGTGATGAGTTTAAACGTTGATATAAGAGGTATCACTTGGTCTTAGGGTTAGGTTGATAAGCTTTGTTCTTTCTTTCTTTAATAATTTTTTCTCTTAATGAAAATTTAACTTTCTCCTTTTAATTTGGTTTATGTTTCAGTGTTAGAGAACTGAGGTTTGTTCTAAGATTTTGTATTCGTTGTGGTTTGTTTAAGGAATATTTCTGATTAGAAATAAGAAATTACGACTAGACGAAAGCTTGTTTTGGATATAGGACACATCCAAGAAGGCAAAGATATCGTCAGACCTGCAGATCTAGTTAAGATCTGACCTGTAAATGCGTTGATTTCTCGCTAAGAATCATCTATATAATCTGTCTGAAGAACTCTAATCTATGTGGTTGCTTGTGTGTGAAGGTATGAGCTGGATTTTGTGTTTAAGCCTATTTTCTCTATGTTTTTTGATCAATTCACCGGTCAATCAAGATGAATACGTGATCTATGAGATTTTTAGTTTTAGTTTAATCATGCTTAGTCTTTCCTTTTAATTAAATTAATTGTTAGAATATTACATAAATATAAATATAATATTATGTGAATAAGAATTTTAGAGATTGTGTGATTGTTTGATATTAGGATAGTTGTGTGAATTATAATATATAATAAATGAATATAATTGAATATATGAATATAATTATGATGTGGAATATTGTGGAGGATAAATATTATCGTGTGATGATAAAAAGAAAAAGACATATTTAAGAGGATGTTAAGAGTTGTTTCTTAAAGAGTAGTGACGCGGAATTGATATTTGGCTATGGGCCGGAATTCCTGCTGAAGTCTAAAGTGGGCTGACGGAAACACTTCAGCCGAAAAACTGTTCTCTCTCTC
>JAKUCM010007589.1:0-23333 GCA_023374145.1 Lepidium sativum | reverse complement strand
TAAGTTAAGATTATGTTCATTTTATCCAAATTTGAAGCAAAAGAAGTAAAGAAAAGATACAAAAACATTGCAGATTAAGAGAGATTGACAAGTTTTTTCGACGACTTTATATGTTAAGAAGTTTTAGAAAAGACAAAACATTGCAGATTAAGCAAGATTGACGAACTTTTTCAACAAATCTTAATGTTACTGTAAGAAAAAATGGTATGAGAAGACAATTGGTCTAAAGCAATTTGAGACAGACCATAACATCGATAGCCAAAGAAAAACTAACCTTCCATTTTCCCAAGGACTCTTTTCACAGCTCCAACACATCCCTCGCATGTCATTGCAACTCTGAGAACAACAGTCTAAGACAGGAGAAACAGATGAACCCAAAACTTAACTTAGAGACCAAACAAAGAAGACAAAAGAGTTAAACAACTTTGAAAAACATAATAAACTAACAAAACTAATTGGATAATCAGTTTAAGCTAATATGTGAGTGGCCTAACCTTTTGAAACAACACTGATCAGAAGTCTCAGAATCATCTAAAACCAAATACAATATACCAAACCCATGTCACCTATTGTGACACAGATTTAAGAAGATCTGTGTTTATGATTCTGTCATGCATCCTCGTTAATTTTTTTTGCCCAATTAAGATGTAAATTCTATGTCATTTCATTGAGTCAATAGATTGGTGAAACTACAGATCATTGTTCCAGCGAATTATTCAAGAATCAATATCCAGATCGAGGGAATAGAGAAACGGATCAAAATATAAGATCAGACCATCTCGATTGAAAAGTTTCAAACCCTAATCGAATTGGAGAGAATTGGAATAAAGCTACAATCTTTATAACGACCCAGATCCTGAAATGGAATTCAAAGAAAAGTGATTGAAATACCTGAGACATAGCTTCGATTTAACCACAGTGAAGGCTTCTAAGAGAGAAAGAGAGAGACTTGCGGTGATAAAATTGATGCACTTTAACGTTTTGAATGGATTACGGCTTGGTACAAGTCTCAACTCTCAATGCATCATATAATTGTGAATTAGATAATTTATTAAAAAAGTTGTTATAGGCTCAGCAAATAAATTGTTATAGAATTAATTATCTTATATATTCGAAAAAATCATTTATGACAACGATTTTTAAAATGGAAATTTTTCCTATTTGAGCCATTAGTTAAAAAATAATTATGAATAAAAACAAAAAATTACATTTAATTTTCTTTAAATCAAATAAGATTAATTTGTAATACAAATATCAATTATTTATGAAAATATAAAACTATACAATCATGAAATACTATACAATTTAGTTGTTACCTAAAATAAAATTTAGGGACATATATTTTATAAATTTCTAATACTTTATTATAGCATACACATGTATATATGAATCTTAAGAATATGAACAAGAAGTATTTAGATTTTTGTTTGATTTAAAAAATTTATAATCTACAAATAATGATACTAATCTAATGCAACCAGTTAGGAGCTGCATTAGCTATGTACGACTGATGTCGATGTTCCTTCGTGACCGAACTAGCCATTGGTAAAGAAAATTTGTTGCTTGATTTAGGGGCAACTTGTATAAGCCAACCTTGAATTGCCTCTAGGTGTTGCCTCAATCCATACTTTTTAATCAACACTTGTTTGTGCATGTTCTAACCAAAATCATATTTTGTAACCAGATTTATGCATACAGTTGCTAGATTTTAGTCATATTGTAGTATGTATAGTAACGCCTTATATATGTAGCACATGATTTATTTTTTGTCAACAAGTAACTATTAGATCAATAAGATCTGATCTATAGCCTAAATTTTTCAATTAGAGCATAGAAGAAATCAAACTTATCGGATGTTTAGTTTCAAAGCAAAGTAACTAGACCACATATACCACATATTTACACATTAGGTAATGGTGTTTATATTCATTCCATTTATTTTTTAAAATAAGAGAAATTCTAGAATGCAAATTATGGTTAGTTAATTTAAGATTATTTATCTCAAATTCTAAATTCTGGTTGTTGCCAAGATCATCTTGAAAATTTGATAAAATTGGCACGTAAGACAGAGTATTGTTGTCGTAAATTCGTATTAAATTATTGCTGTAATTAAAGTGTGTTGTTAAAAGTTAAAACCGTGTTTTATTGTTAACACTCTTTTAAGAATTATAGCAAATAAACAAAACAAATTACTTCTTTCGGGTGTTCATTATCTATTTATAAAAATTATTCTGTCTTAATTTTTCATTACCCAATAAGTTAAAAAAAAACAAAAAATCTTAATTCATATATTATCTATTTGGATCAAAAGAACAAAAAACCGAAAATAAAGAAAATTACCAAAAAGTTATCTATGAAGTACATGAAGCTCCACAAGAGAAGGCTCCGGGAAGAAGGGTCAATGAAATCAGAGGAAGACGGTGGTGAGATTTTCCGAGAAACATATTCGCTTGAAAATTTAGAAAGTAATAATCAAAAGAAGGAGACACCTAAGGTTACAAAACTTATGGAGTCTATGCATGGTATGCCAATGCTAAGAGACAAGACAAATACAAATTTTAGCCACGTGGACGATAACGACCAATCTCAAATGTCTGAACGTTCGGTTAGAAACGGTGGTCGTGAACGTACTGACCAGCTCGAAGGTTCCATTAGAAACATGGAACAACTCGAAGGCTTAGTTAAAACAAGTCATATGGATCATCTTGAAAAGTTGATTAAGGGTTATGATCGTAAGGATCATAATGAAGGATCTATAAAGAACAATGCTCAAAATCGTGTGCATCAAGGAGAAAAAACAACTAAAAAGGCTTCTGATTTTGCTTCAAATAAAGATTATCTAGATTGGATTGAATATGTGGAAAGATCTAATCATCATTGTTTCGATCGATCTGACAAACTTTACGAAAGAGAAAATAGTGAACATGATAAAATAAGTGTTGGGTTATCAGAAGGATTTATAGGAAGGAACAATGATGAGATCTTATTAATTAAGAGCTCTAAGAATCGAGAAAAATGAGGGATTTATAGATTCGAAAGGTTATAAGAAAGTAAAAGGTAGTAAGGTCAAAGATTCATTGAAAATACAAGTAGTAGACTAAAGGTTTATACATTGTATTATATCATCATTTGGTTTTATATGAACCACTACATTGTATTTCCAATTTAAAACATTGTCTTTATACAATTTTAAAGATCAAATATCGATTTCATACATGTGTACTTCCAAGGGTGATTTATGTTCATAGTTTAATTTCTAATAGATTTTCTAATGGACAATATCCCATGATCTAAAGCACTAGGTGTGAGTTTTACAGCCCATGATCTAAGAAATGACTAGAAAGTATGTGAACTACAAACTTTTTTAAAAAAGAATGTTCCTATAAATCAACAATATAAATCAATTTATAGTTATAGATAAATTGTTAGTACAATAAATTAAGAAATTTAAAATTCCCAATACTATTAATTTGTAGAAATTTTACAACAGTTAAATGTTTACATATGCAACTTTCTTACCAATATAGAAATGCAAGTAATTGCATAATCATGTATGTTAAAATTTAGACTATATTTCAAATTTTGATGATCCAATTAATTACACATACATAAGTATATATATATTTGGAATATTCAATCTATAAAGATAGTATTATAATCATTGCAAGAAGTATTAGAGACACAATTTTAGCAATAAAATAGGAGGAAGGCTTCCTTGAACCTATTTTTAGCTTTGTAAAGTTTAATACTTTGTTCTAGATTTGTAACTAAACATATATCTTTACATATAAGTTTACATTTTCATCCAAAAAAGGATATTATTACACTCTTGACATCGTAATTTTATAAAAGAGAAATATCACACATTTTATTTAAAGATGATATTAGTAAGGGAAAAAAGAAAAACGAATTAACAACTAATTAATGGAAAATTTCAGATAAATTATAAAAGTACAAAAAACTGAAAAAGATACCAAAATCTAATGAAGAGTGAGAGAAAGAGAAGAAGAGAGCGAAGCAAACAAAAGAGTCGCAACGGCTATTTCGTAGTTACCAACTTATTTTGCTGTCCAATGCACAACTTGTTTTAAACCAAAAGTTGTGATTTTAAATGTTTTTTTTTTTAAACGGCAAATTATATTGGATCACAACTGATCAGTCCAATAGTCAAATTCCTATATAATATAAACGGACTCAATTACTAATTGTGCAAATGAGCTGCCTTATATAGACTTACCGTCTATCACTAAACTAAAAGCCATTTGCAATGCTTCTGTTTATATTCACCAAAAATAAAACTTGCATTCATATATAAAAAAAATGCTAATACATCACATTTTATTGGATAGATTAAATAAAACTATACCCCATTTGGATATCATGATTTATCGTGTATATGTTTCACACTCAAAAATTCAAAATTAATTATCAAGCACATTATTATTAGTAATAATTAATTTTTTTGAAAAGAAGCTAATTATGACCCAAGTTTCTAGGTTTTTCTTTTCCACAGTATCACTCTGACTGTGTAAGTCTGTCTCTCTCAAGATGAGATCTCAGCCGTTGGATTTCATTTTGATCATTTTAAATATCAAGATGAGATCTCAGCCGTTCATTCCACCGTTACTAATCTCTCTCTCTTTCGATATCATCAAAACAAATTTTCTAACTTTTTCTCCATGTCCTCGTCCTCTGAAGCTTTACCCTATTTTCTCTACATTCCACGCTATTTCTCCTTTCCCTTTTTGTGTGTTTATATTTATTCCTCACAAAGTCTACACTTTTATATACAAACACATAAGTTCTCTTTGCCTCCCTCTGTTTCTTGTTTCTTTGGGTTTTCTCAGATTCTTCAAAAGTCTGTCTCTTTCCATGGCTCTTCATCTCCATCTTCTTCTTTTTTTTCCTCTTCTCCTTTCTCTTTTACTTCTTGCTTCATCTTCTCCTTCTCCTTCAGCTTCTCCTACAGCTTCTCCTTCTCCTCCAGCTTCTTCCTCCCCTCCAGCCTCTTCTTCTCCTCCAACTGATGAAGGTGAGTTCACGTAACTTAACTCAGTTCAATCTGAAAGTTTCTATTTCAATCTTGGGTCTTGAGTTTGCATGTGTTAATGTTTTTATAAAACACAAATGTTCCATTTTGAGCTAGTAACTCTCAGTGATTAATGAATTAGCGTTAAATCTGACAAAACTTTTGTATGTATGTATTATTTGGTTTTATCTATGTGTTTGATTCATTGAGTGTAGCTTGAAAGATTGATAGGTTATGATATTAAATGGCAGCATGTGTTTGGCAGGTGGCCTTGTTTTTAATGCTCACTAAGAAACAAGAATGGTGTTTTTAATGCCCCCAAATTTATTACAAGACAAATGATTAGATTTCTAGTGTTTTTGACTAGAGAATAGTTGTTTTAGTTAAAGTATAAGAACTCAAATCGTGTGGCATCTCAAATGGAGTTGATTAAGGTTTATGGATTTGATTAACCAAAGTAAAGGGTAAATCTTTCTGTACTAACATCAAACATCTAATAGTTGTGTTGTAATTACTGAAAAACTATGATGTTTGGTTCTAATATTATAGGTGCATATATTGGAGTAAACATAGGAACGGATCTTTCTGATATGCCGCATCCAACACAAGTTGTTGCACTTTTAAAAGCTCAACAAATCCGACATGTTCGTCTGTATGATTCAGACCCTGGGATGCTAATTGCTCTAGCAAACACTGGAATCAAAGTTGTAATCTCAATTCCTAATGACCAGCTACTTGGCATTGGCCAATCCAATTCGACTGCAGCCAATTGGGTTAAACGTAATGTCATTGCTCATTACCCTGCAACGACTATAACCGCCATTTCTGTTGGCTCGGATGTTCTAACCAGTCTCCCTAACGCAGCACCGGTTCTAGTCAGTGCTATAAAGAATGTTCATGCTGCCTTACTCTCGGCAAATCTTGATAGTCTGATCAAAGTTTCTACTCCCTTATCCACTACCTTAATCCTTGACCCTTTCCCTCCCTCACAAGCCTTCTTTAACCGCTCCTTGAATCCGGTTATAGTCCCATTACTAAGCTTCTTGCAGTCCACAAACTCATATCTGATGATGAATGTGTATCCTTACTATGACTATATGCAATCAAATGGTGTGATTCCTCTTGACTACGCCCTCTTCAAACCGATTCCTCCAAACAAAGAAGCTGTTGATGCCAACACACTTGTACACTACTCAAACGCCTTTGATGCAATGGTTGATGCAACGTATTTTGCAATGGCATTCCTAAACTTCACCAACATTCCGGTTTTGGTAACTGAATCAGGCTGGCCTTCCAAAGGTGATGACACCAAAGAGCCTGATGCTACACTAGATAATGCTAACACTTACAATAGTAATCTCATCAGACATGTTCTCAATAAGACGGGAACTCCAAAGCGCCCTGGAATCGCTGTGAGTACTTTCATTTATGAGCTCTACAATGAAGATACAAAAGCAGGATCTTTATCAGAGAAGAACTGGGGGTTGTTTAATGCAAATGGTGACCCGGTTTACATACTTAGGCTGACTAACTCAGGCTCAGTTCTTGCTAATGACACCACAAACCAAACGTACTGTACTGCAAGAGAAGGTGCTGATCCAAAGATGCTTCAAGCTGCTCTTGATTGGGCTTGTGGTCCTGGAAAGATCGATTGCTCACCTATTAAGCAAGGAGAGGCTTGTTATGAACCGGATAATGTGATGTCCCATGCAAATTACGCGTTTGATACTTATTATCATCAAACCGGGAATAATCCTGAAGCTTGCGACTTTAATGGAGTTGCTAGCATTACTACCACAGATCCAAGTAAGAAAACCAAAAGCTTTTTTTCTTTATTGTTCATTACATTGTGTACTTGTTATCTTAAAGCTTTGGATACAATGAACTAATAAAGAAATATTGCTTGATGGTTTCATTACAGGTCATGGCTCATGTGTGTTTGCAGCAAGGTAAATCATCCTAATTCTGTTTTGAAGCCCTTTTTTGGTAGAAATATGTTTATTCTAGTGTTCATGTTTTCAGTATATCCTTACTTTGAAAGTAGTTTATGTTCCAACGGTTTTGGTTGGGACATTAACTAACTGCTTTCGAAAGTACCAGTTTTTTATAATGTTTTTCTTTTGGTTTATTGATACTTATGTTTGTAGAAATCTTCACAAGTACCAAATCTAACAGATGTTTTGTAAATTGATTGCATCAGCCTTAGAAATGGGACGTCTGTGAACATAACAGCACCATCGGCGAATTCAACAACATCGTCAGGAATTCGGAGTGATTTGTATTACAGTCGTGGTTTTTGGAGCATTTTGACAGTAATGATTTTAAATGTTGCTAATTATTTGTGATGAATCTTTGGGATGTAAATTTGTTTTCTTTTTGGTTCCAAGAAATGTTTTGTTTTTTCTTTAACTTTCTTAGGTGAGATTGGAGATAGATTTTCAGGCCGATTCTGTTTGATTCAATTTTTCCCCATTGCTCGTTCACTCAACAAATGTTGAAAAAAGAAATTTCTACAGAATCTATTTGGTGAAAAAATAGATCACAAATTCTTTGTTAAGTTTAGAAATGGACTCGATTCTTGGATATGTAGACGATGACAAAGTGTGTACTAGAAAATTCTCAAAGTGGAAAAATAATGTGAGAACTTTAAGTAATGTTACGAAATTAAAATGATACATGCAAATAATATAATCAAATCATAACAATTGCAACAATGAATCCTTTAAATTCTTAAAAAATATATATGTATACTCTTAAGGATGAATGATAAAATTGCAAAATATATACCAACTTAAACAACTTTTTGTTGTGTTTCATAAAACCAATAGAAAAAGTAATAGCTTTTACATTTACAACCAAATCTCTTCTACGAAGGAAAAGACAAGAAATAAAAGTAGAGCAGAAAGGCAAATCCTAATCAGAAACAAACCGAACACAAGACTTCGCAAATGCTTAGAATAAGAGAAGAAGCTTCTATACTTAAGAGATGTTCATAGCTTCTGCGTGATAGCTTTCAAGATCCTTGTCTAGGTCTGCAGCTGACTGCACCGTTTTCTTTCCCCCTCGGCCGCTTTTACTCCCTTTGCCACCTCGGCCTCTACCACGAAAGCCACCTTGACCGCCTCTTACACCTCCTTGTTGGTTTTGCTGGCTGCTACGGATAAAGAAGAACAAGATAAGATGATAGATCCAATGCGTTTGATATGACAGTGAGCTCAGATTCTTTTCAAGACTTACATTGGAAGGCGTCTCACAGAAGTAGCTGAACCTCTTCCTCTTCCTACTCTCCCACCTCTAATGCCTTGTCTGCAAGAATCATCGACTTATTATTAGTCTTTGTGCAATCATCACATAAACTCAACCGGAGCAACAGGAGAACCATAAGGCAACTTACCCAATGACACCACTTCTCTTTGTCCTTCCGTTCAATCCCCTTACACTGATACGTGCTTTAACCGGAGTAGCCTCTGTATTTCCACCAAGAATCTCTAGTTTCATAGGCTTTCCATCTAAGAGTACATTGTTGTATCTCTTCATAGCTTGAAATGCATCACTTCTTCTCATATACACAATTTCCGCCGAACCCTGTATGAAGTAAGACCATCACATGTCAAATATCGCAACACAGCCGTACAGAAATAATACAGAAATTAAGACTTAGTTCAAACTTACACTTGGACGGCCGTTTTGGTCAAAGTGAATTGCATATCTTCTCACCTCTCCAAGTTCAGCAAAGAGTTCCTGGATCCCATAGAAGTGTACAAACTACTTTTAAAAATCTCCTCTGAACAACAAAATGAACAAAAGCACAACATAAATTTCAGACTATACCCTTATATCATCATTTGTCACTCCCTGATCAAGGTTAGTAACATAAATTGTGGTTCCAACTTCAGCTCCAGATACACCAACAGCTCTCAGACTTTCTTCAAACAAATCCTTCTGATTATGCCATTGCAAGCTCCTCTCCCTGCGGGCACGCTAATGCAGTAGAACAGATCAAGTCAGCAAAAGGAAAGGGTCTGGTAGAGGAATCCTGATAGCCACACTAATAAACAAGTCTCTTGAAAGAGGAGAAACCACCCATTTGTAACTACTAAAGAAGTCAAAGCAAAGAGCTCCAGGAAGCAGTACTCAAGAACCATGGAAGGAGAACCAAATGAAATGGGCGGAAACAAGCAATTTTGATCAACTTCATATGAATCACACACTCGTGCTATCAGTCGATCAGTCTCTGGTGCCAAAAACAAAGTCCTTGGACCAAGGAAATAAAAAACTGAGACTGCCATCACTTCAAAGAAATTCCAGATGTAGCCCATCATGAACTTCATGCATGTTGAAAGTACCCCCACTTCAAGGGGGGTTAGCCATCATAGTTGATGTTTACTAAATTCTCCCCAAAAACGACAAGACATCACATATTTGCAGACTTTTCTTATGTGGACTACTTAGCATATTGGAGCTTCTTAATAAAACAATAGTGAGTGACAATATCAACCAAAAAACTTCTTCACATCTATGAATGCCAGTCGAATTCCCCAGACTTTACCATAGAACCACTAAGTAAACCAAAAATTCCAGGTCTAAGAGGCTTTTCTAAGTGAAATAGCCTTCATAAACTACAAGATGTGAGACGATCCTTGTAATTATTGGTTTCAGTCATGGTACAGTATCCTCCCAGACGAAATTTTGGAGTGCTAATAATGTGTAACAGAAAAACCCACTTCTTCAAGAACATAGACCATATAGAGAGCATCAATCTTTTAGTTTAAGCACTGATTCAATATGCTTAGGTATCTGGTTGCACAGAAAAGCCATACACATAGAAGATCCCAGATTTTGAGCTTGCCTTGTTAATTAAAGATGATCGCCGAGCATTTACTGCAAGAGGACCTTTGCGTACAAGTCCAGCTCCCACAGAACCATTAAGTCCACCACGAGGTCCACCACCACGGCCACGGCGGGAAAGTCCTTTACCTCCAGACCTTGCAGCTCCAGATTTTGCATTCTTACTCCTCTTGACAATTTCATCAAGGGTCATATTCAAAGAGTCTGACATCTTCAGTCCAATAAAATCGAACTGGTAAATTCAGGGACATGAACCAAATTAGTCACTATCACCATGAAGATAAAAACACGCAAACCCAGGTGAATTTCAAGAATTTAATCAATATGTTTCATATCCCACAAATACAAAAATCAAAGTCTCAAATACAAAAGTTAAGGACCTGATCGATGAATTTCAGGATAAAAAACGATGGGATTCGTATAACATTCATAACGAAAAACCAAATATCACAATTTCAAAAGAAATGACTTAAATCCAGAACGGAGAAGCAAATCAACTACTCTATCAAAGATCCGATTATCAGAACATATGAACCAACAGGTCCTAGAACCTAGAGTTCGTTTCTCATAAACGATACCGAGAAATCATGAAATCACCACAGATAAATTGAAGAAAAATCGTTTACACGGATCAAATCCCTAGATCGATAGATTCCGGTATCGAAACAGAGCTCAAACCTCGAATCTTAAGCGAAACATGAAAAGAAAAACCAGATATCATCAAAATAGATACCTTCAGAATCGAAAGCTTACCAGATCAAAGGAGATCGAGAGATTTGCGTTAGGGTTTTGAGGAATTTGGGGAAATTATTGCAACGTTTTCTTCGATGAACGAATTGGCGAAAAACAAACAGCTATGATTCTGGGTTAAATGGAGAGGTAGAGAGGTATTTAAATAGGTCTAGGTCAACGGGGTAATTTTGTAATTTTACTATATTTTGGGGCGTTTTGCGTTTTGACAGCTAATGCGTTTACGCGTTTTGTAACTAGCACTTTTATAACATAAGGACTAATACTTGAGAAAATCATAAATCAAATTGCTATGCCCTTTACTCTTTACCTTTTTTCTTTTTCTTTCTTTTTGTTCAACAAACTGATATCATTCAGCTAAGAGTTTGAGATAACATCAACAATAAATAGAATGAGATCGATACAAGCAATAATTCATATAGACATAAATACTATAAAAAATGTCATTTACGATCGATGACATTTCTATCTCAGTTTCTATCTTCATCTTTGTCTTTAATTTTAATGCCGTTGTCAAAAAAAAAAAAAAAAATTGCATGCATGCGGAATAACTCAAACACACATGAATTTTTAAATAAATGTTGGAAATGTTTTCTTGTCTCGGAAGAGGATCTTCAAACACTCAAAATTCTGTCGTCGAAAAAGCCAATCGAACACTTAAAGACGCTTACTGTAATCAAGGTTCATATCTAGCTTTGAAAACTTTTCTCTGAAACAAAGAAACCTTATAGTTCTCCGTAGACCTGGGCATTCGGATACCCGGACTCGATCGAGTCGAATCTTTCAAGTTTCGAATATTTCGAGTTTACCTGTATAAGAGCCATTCAGTTATTTTTGCAGGTTCGGATCGGATTCGGATTGGGTTCGGCTATTAAATTTTCAGATCGGGTTCGGATCGGTTCGGGTTATCCCAATTTTTTAACTAATTTTTTAATCAAAATATTTTCAAAAAACAGTTTTAAAAATCATAACTTATTAAAATATTTAATATTTTAGTTTTATTTTGTTATATTGATTATAAATTGATTAGTCTATCTAGATTTGTAATTATAATTTTAAATATTTGTGTAACTATAAGTATATATATAAATATTTTTGTAAATATATTATATATTTCGGGTACCAGTTCGGGTTTCGGGTTTTATCCGATCGGGTTTAGGTACCCATACTTTCATAATGTAAAACCTGTTAGAGTATTTTATAGATTTTGCTTCGGTTCGGATTCAACTATTTTAGGTCGGGTTCAGATTCGGGTTCGGGTTCAGATTTCTCTGTAACGGGAACAAATAATTCTAACAATCTCTTAAGAAAAGTTAACCTTGACTCAAAGATATCATTACATTGTTTTAAGTTGAATTTTTGTGTCTTAGTATTGCTAATTCTAAATACTTTATGGATTCGATAATAAAATGTTACATCAATATGTATACATGTTACTGATTTGTGTATCAATTTGGTGCCGTTGTTTAGGAGTCTATCTGCTATTTGTTTATCAATTTTGTCCATCTGCATTTTTGCTTGGTCGTGGATGATTAAAATCAAACCGGAGTCAGAGTTCAAAAAAATTGGACTAAATCGGATCTGATAATACCAAAGAAAATAGTTAAAATGCAGCTCAACCTAAAGTGAATCGAAGAATCAAGATTTTGTGATCACCAAAATATACAGAGCACACAAAAAGTTTCGAGAAGAAGAAAACATCAAACCTCAAACAAGCTAAGAGACTAGACCAAATGTTGATACAAATGCACAAAGATTTTTATTATTCATCACAAATCACAATACTTCACACAGAAATGGTAAGAATGATACATGAAGACTTATTATATGTATAATACAACGAAAGACATGAAGACAACATATCAATATGCAAAGAGTTTATTATGGGTAGATAAGTAGATAAGCAGATGACCAAGTTGATAAGAAATTTGCTTGGGAAGAGCTTGATCTACAAAACATAAGTATGAAAAAATGTGAGTAAATTCGTTTTAGAATCCATCATGCAAACAAGAGAACATAAATTACCTTTTCTCTAAACGATATCTAGATATCAGAAATTAATTCATTACCTGGTACACATTGTATGTACTTGGTGAGAGATTCATTCGTCGCCAAAGCTATCCCACAAGAATGTAGCATAAGGAATGTCTTTGACTTTATAATAATCTTCTCCTCCTTCCGATAATCTCTTTACTCTGATATAGTCAGATCCTTTAAAGAATTGATGACTCTTAATATTCTGTAGTTTTGTTTATTATTAGTGGAACTACATTAAACTAAACTATTATATAATTTTTATTGAACAATATTCAAACTTTGATATGCGTGTTTTTAATCAAAACATCTTATATTTTAAAACTCGATTTGGGTCAGAATAATGCATTTATTTCTCGATCCCTTTCTTAATATTGCATCGATTTGATGTCTTAAAAGAAAATCAGTATCACACATGGTGTGTTACACAACACCTAATTGACCATGTTTCAAGGTCTCATTTAATTTATTTATCTCATTTTCTGGTATAAATAAATAACTTCACAAAGATTTTTTTCTTTGTTAACTTCACAAAGCAACTTCCAAAAAAACAGAAAATATTATTATAACCAAGATCTTGTTGATCTTGTCAAAATGAGATAAATAGATTAAATATTATTGCAAACTTAAAAACACTCTTTTATTTTCACCAAGACCTCATGAATCATGGTCATTTTAAAACTAAAACATAGTAAATAAGCATTGGAACATTAAACCAAATCTTCAAACAATAGCTTAAAGCTCATCTCTCTTGATCGAAGCTGGACGAACACCTTGACTAAGGAATTCTTTGTAGTATTTGCCAGATTCTTTCTCATAACGTGTGAGGTTGTTTTTAAAATCAATATAATAGAGTCCAAATCTATTCTTATAACCATCTTGCCACTCGAAATTATCCAACAATGACCATACAAAATATCCAGTAACTCTAACCTTGTCGATGCTGCATATAGAGAAATACACAAATATGTTTACATTAAATTAACTATAAATTGGTTAATCCATTGATCATATTTATATGAAAAAGACTTACCAAATAGCTTCATGCATACTTAGAAGATGCCTCTGAAGATAATATTTTCTATTGTGATCAGCAGTACCAACTTCAACGGAATCTGCCTTCCCAAGATCTTCTCCATATCCTAAAAGAAAAATATTAAGATAATTAATACATTATATTTTAAAACATTCTAAATTAATTACAAGACACAAATATATATAAAAATAAATAATTTAGTTACCATTTTCCATAATAATAATTTCAGGGTTTGCGTATTTATCCTTGATGTACTTTAAAAGTTTTCTAAAACCTTTCGAGTACACATTCAATGCAGCAGTTAAAGGCTGAAATAAAAAAGTTGCGAAAATGTTAAGTTCATAGACAAAAATATAATATTTTTTATGATTAAAATCATACCTGGCTACCAATGTTGTAGTCGTACGCATTCTTAGCTGAAATTAGTATATAAATTGATTAGTACCAAGTACTTGATCTAACATACAAACTTTGATTTGTTTTGGTTTGGTTAGAAAAACTTACTTTCCCAGTCAACAAGAGAATCTTGCAAAAATCTTGGTTGAGAAGGAATTGTTTTTTCTAGATAATTTGAAAACTTTGAAGTATAGTAGTTCATTCCAACGAAATCTGTCGAATTTTTCAATTTTGCTTTTTGTGCATCAGTAAATTTAGGCAATCTATGACCAACAATGTCTTTCATGATCTGTGGATAATCTCCAAAGGTTGTTGTGTCTAGATGCCTACAAAAAAAAACATAATCCAAACTCTATAAATAAAAATCAAATGTTATGTTTATTTATATTTATTGAATCGATAAGGCTCGATCCATCACATATAGTAGAATAAACTGTAATATTATATGCCTGAACTATTAGCTGAGAAATGTAACCACCAGACTAAGAGAAGTTCGGCAATGAAATATTATGTTTTTAGTATAATATCTCAAAATAAATAATTTTTACCATCCCATCATAAAATCAAGTGCACGGTCAACAGTTGCACCATCTTGTGCATCATTAAAGTCATGTGGTTCGAACCAAGCTGGGCTATGTGCGATTCCGATTCTTCCTCCTTTGCACTGAGACCATAAACACAACACAAAACACAAATTATATGAAATATACATATAATAATTTTCTTATAATATCTATTTTTGCTTTTCTTATTTGACAAGATCTCTACATGCTAGTGAAATTACCAATACGTACAGAGGTTCAATACATACCTTTTCACATGCTCGGAAAGCTTCAACAGCTTCTGCGTGAGCGTTGAGGAGATTGTGACTAACTAGATAAGCCTCATAACCTGAACGTCCGTCTTGGCATTCAAGATTGACGTATGTAGAACAACGTCCTGGTGCTTTTTTACCAACATCATAACCAGCATGAGAAAAGACCCATGGCTCATTGAATGTGACCCAGTTTTTCACTTTGCCACCATATTCGTGGAATACAAAATTAGCATATTCACGGAAATCTTTCCTGTTTTTTCACAATAATGATGTTAATATTTTGAATATTTTTAGGTATAAGAAATATAAATTTCGTTTTTAAAGAAAACATACACAATGTTTTGACTTAAAAAGCCACCATATTCATCTTCTAAATCTTGTGGAGTGTCCCAATGGAAAACAGTTACGAATGGAATTATACCTAACCACAATATAAAAAGTAAAATGTTTTAGAGTAAATTAGGATAATATTTTGATTATTTTTAGTTATATGTATATGAATAAAAAAGAAAAGAAATATGAACCATTCTTTAGGAGCTCATCGATGAGGTCGTGGTAGAATTGGACACCAGCTTTACTCACTCCTTTCTCCTTTCTTCCATCTGATAATTAAACATTATTTTGTTTCATTATTAATGTTTAATAATCATATAGTACAAATTAATATTAATATTCACAAAATTAAATTAAAACTAATTCATATTAATGACTACATAGGTAAGTGTATACTCACGAGGGAATATTCTTGGCCATGCGATTGAGAGTCTGAATGAGTCTGTGTTTAGGCTCTTCATTAGTTGAATATCTTCCTGCAATGATTTTTTCAATACAAGACCATTTTTTCAATATCAGCTTGTATAGTTATTTGCCAAATTCATCAATAGAACATATTCGAACATATATATATATATGACAAATCAACATCTTTAAATTATATTAATACAGTACCTTATAACGATGGAAGAAATCGACGGCCACATCGGCGTTATCGCCATTGCATCTCTCTGTGATTTAAAATACAATAAACTGTAAATCATGACTATGGATATATATTCTTACTTCAAAGTTATCTAGGAGATGAAGATTAAGTAGTTGAATTAATGTAGACTACACTCACCTGGAAATCTCCTACAATAGATATCCCATAATGCTGGTCCACGACAAGTTTCATTGATTGCACCTTCAACCTAATCCCATATATAACCAAATTAGCTGATGAGTTAATGAAATAAGTATGTACAAAGATCTCAATTCATAGATATAACATTTTTTTTAACATGTAAATATGAATCCAAATTTTCATATTTAAACCGTAGTAATACATTGGCTTCTTTATTACTTTTTTTTCTATAGGTGATCCAGCCAAAACCAACTGATCTCACATATATGCAATTTGTTAGACATTTACATACCAATGTTAAACATATATATTTTTTAAAAATCCGTATTGTTCTAACAAATATAGAGCCGGTTAACGCAGAAATAATAGTAATACATAGTTTAAGCTACGACTTAGTAGATGTGTACGTATATAAATGTATTGAACCTGAAATGCAGCAGTAGCAGTGCCGAACAGAAAACCCTGAGGGAAACTTGCTCGGCTTAGTTTGGTTGTCGTCGGACAAACAGGATCATCGACGGCTGTTGTCTGAGAGACAACGATGGTTAGGAGCAGAAGAAGCCCCATGAGAGGAAGCTTTTGGAATGCCATTTTTAGGTTTTAAATTTTTTGTTTCTTCTTCAAGAAAACAAGTTTGTGATGATTTCTTCTACATGTCATTGTAGTTCTTTATATAAGCGATTTTGATTTCTCACTTAAATTTTATAATATATTCTCGAGATTCGATCATCATTTTTTAATATTCTAAGCTATAGATCCGGATCGTATTTTCGATCATGCCTTGATTGTTACGTTTATGTACATGGTTTATTAATCTATGATTTTCATTATAAAATTACGTATAAAAAAAATGACTTGAATTATCTATATATATTTCTCCAATATTTTAATTTGTAATACTCCTTCTGTCTAAACTACAACTTGAAAATGAAATCTTATATTATACAGTTACTTAAAGAGGATGAATCATAGCATCAAAACCGTTGCGTATTTTCTTGGGCACTTGTAAAACTTAAACATATCCCGCGTGATCCTGAACTAATTAAAGTACTTAACTATAATTTATACAAATAGTACAATTATTTACGAAGAATATATAGCATGAGTCGGATTTGTAAATAGAATGGAATTTTATATTATACAAATCTCACGTTCCTCACGAGAAATACATATATACACATTATTTATACTGTGATTTTAAAGAATTGGTTACGTAACTCTAAACAAAATGAAGCTTCCCAGATATCGAAATCATATATATATATATATATATATGATCATTAGTAATGGTCTTAATTATTACTCCATCTGTCTCATTTTATTAGATGTCTTAGACAAAAAATATGTTTCATTATATAAGATATTTTGTAATTTCCTATGTAAAATTTAATGTTTTTCTACATTGAAATTATTAAAACTCTTGCAGTATTTTTTAGGATTGGTCAAAATTTATTAAATTAAAAACATTAAATAATTTTTAGGAAGATTATTAAATTTTTGAAATAGATGTGCATTAAACCAAAACATACAATATAATGAGACACATAAAATGCAATTTAGTACGTGTATAATAATTACTCCATCCATTTTTAAATGTTAGATGTTTTAGAAAAATCACATATATTAAAAAAATCGTTCAATATTTAATTATTGGTGTGTAATTTTCTATAATACTCATTTTCAATAACTTACATCAATAGTAATTCAGTAACTTATTTAATGTTTTTGAAATTTGTAATTTGTATGTTTTTTGTCAACTATCTTAGTGGCTTTTATATATTGATCCTACTACTGCAGGTAGGGAATTCAATTTATGCTCCCTTGATGATTTATAATCATTAATTGATCAAATTTACATTGAAAACTTAAAAAAATTTGAAAACATTTTTTTCTAAAACATTGATCTCTTTGAAACGAAAGAAGTAGTATATGATAATTATACACATTCAGTATTTTAAAACCATATAGTATTTAGTACAATGAAATATGGTAGCAATAATAGTCCAAATACGATAATTACGGTGATGAAAATGCTAATGCACGAGATAAACTAATTTGTAGCTTTATTTGTTTGTTAAAAGTTATGTTATTACATAGTAAACAAAAATAGTAAAGTTTTACATGTAACTTAAAATTGTTTGTGGCTGTTCGCCTGTTCATACTTAAAATAGATACATCTATCGCCGCATCATGTGAAGATTCAGACATCGTAAAAAAAGGAATTAAAAAATTAAGAAAGATCCAGCCATAGTAATCAGTGTTGCAGAAGTCAAACAAAGAGATCAAGGAAAGAGAAGTTTAGAGGATAGAATAAACTAATGCGTGAAAAAATAGACTATTGTTCTTAGAGCGAGATCTGACCCATAGTGGGAAAGAATGGGGTTCCCGATTTTGTAAAGGTCTTAATTAGTGAAAGTTACTAGTTATATATATGTATATTTGATATATATATATAGCAATTTTTGTTGTTGTTGTGGGACTAATGGAAAGCCAATAATCAGATGAATTTTGATAAAGAATCCTTCAATCATGAAGATATCATTTTATTAGCGATCCGAAAAGCCAAGGAATGACAACAAACCCTAAGAGAAAAGCAATGCTCAAACATTTTTCACGTCGATGAACTACAAGAGAGGTGAATTCCAGAAAGTTACCAAGATGGTTTTTCCAGAAAGTTACATGTATATTTGATATATAACAAAAAAATGATACATGAATAAAAATGTTTAGTAAAATGTAGATAACGGTTTTGTTCGTTTGTTGGGTATTGGCAACCGCGACAAAAAAATGTTCGTTTTATGGTTGTTGGTTCAGCGATCGATCGTAACGACCAGTCGTTATAACTTTTAAATAAACAAAAAATTATTATTTTTATTGTGGTTGCTGATCGCGGTTGCCACCGACCAGCAAACGAACAGGACCAACAAAGTTATTGTATAAATTTCAAATTAATATGATGTAAATATTAAATATTTTTTATTTTGCATGAGGCCTTCGAATATCTTATACTGCTCTGATTATTCTTCTACCACGTGGAAAACCTATTTTAATATAAATGTTTTCTTATTTCACAAGAGATATGGTGTACAATGACTAAGGTAGAGGGTAATTTGGAGGGTCAATTGACCCTTATAAATTCCTTAAAATGTGTTATATCTGTTGATTAATTTCTGGATTGATCCCTCTAAATTTGCTTTTCTAACTTTATTAAAGAAATTTGACCCGTAAATATTTCTTTTTGGCTTCACCATTGATGGTGTACGCTTTTGTACAGAGAAAAGTGTAAGCCTAATGCGAACTATAGTAAATACCAAAACTATACTAAAAGAATGAGTATTCACAGTATCAGACTAGATATATTTCCAATAGTTTATTTAAATTAGTTTAAATAGAATAACCAAGTATAAGACTTTTTTCAACCTAATAATTATGTTATAATAACTTTGGAAATCAGAAAAGTGGCAAAAAATTTACATGGCAAAAAATTCGAGAGAGGTCCTTAATAATAGCGCTAATTAGTCCACAATAAAATAATTAGACATGGAATCAGGTGAATAAAGACTGCAAAGATCTTTTTATAATCTTTAGAATTCGTCAAGATAATAGATCAAAAGTTGGTCGATCCTTTGGAGCAGAAACCATCTCCAAAACGTTATAGAGAAATCTCTAATTAAAGCCATCATAGCTCACATAACATCTTTCCCCTCTGCATATAAAGATGAAAGACTTCTTATGATATATTTAGCTCCCATGCATCCACTTTCTGCACTATCAAAAAAACTAAACTAACAAAGCTCTATAAAAGGTTTTGATTTCTCCCAGAAACCATCGGTGTAACCAGTGGCGAAGGTAATTAAGGGGTTTATTGACACCCATAAATTTGTAAAATTATTTATTTCTTTTGTTTATTTTCTACTTCACCCCTTTAAATTTATTCTTTTTCTCCATAATGTTTTCTTGCACCTATAACACGATTTTCTAACTCCGACATTAGATATAAAACTTATAATCCATAAAAGCTAAAGAGCCAGTAACGGGTTTTAAAACCTACTCCCATAGAGCAATTATCTTGAAACTAAAGTTCAGCCTTCGATTCTGCCAATTTAAAGGATCTTTCTCGAATCTCTATCCTAATTAGAGAAAACTTTGTTGTTTCAAGATTTACATAAATCAGATAAACCTGTGAACCCTAAAAAGGGAACTGCGGATCAATTGTGAATGAACTGTCAACAGTGTGTTGTCCCAGAAAATAATTAGAGTCAAGATTCAACAATGTCTTTCCTTAACTTGAATTATCACACGCAGTGTGACGGTTTTCAGTGATAATCGAATCCCATGATAAAACCAATATCGTATTGGTTTCTCTAACACTAGAAACCAATACCAACGAACGAAAACTCTATTAAACTCTCGAGTAATTACTCGTAATCGTAGGGAATCAAATCTTTGATTGAGTGTTTTAGAACCTTTTGAGATTCGAAAATTTGTAACTCCAAAACAATGAAAGAGGTCTTGTATTTATAGAAGTATGAGAGTAAAGGCGTTGAGGAGAAGGTGCCACGAATGTAGGACGACTCAGTCAAGTAGTTGCCGCAATTTGAGGAGTTCAAATTCAAAATTCCCGAAGACTCGGTCCTTCCTCGTCGAAGAAGGTTCCCGAACACTCGGTCTTCCTTAAGACTCGGTCTTGTCAGTTACCTTAAGACTCGGTCTCGTTGGTTGGAGAAGAATATCTTCTTCACTTAACCAAGCCAATTCGACCCAACAATTTGATGGAACCAAACCGAAATTAATTTTAAGTTTAGTTTTCTAATTTTCCTCAAAAAATTAAACGCGCGCGGAGACCCCTTCGGGGGTCTATTACCAACACCAAGTCCAAGCCCGAGCCTGAGCTCGGCTCGGCATGGCACGGCGTGAACATCTGGTCTTTCCTTCCTTAATCACACACTCCATAGTGTTAGCCGTTTGAACAATGACATAAACATGTCCCTATATATACAACACAAGAATATCTCAAAATTTCAATGTGGGACAAATGACATTATTTTTGTCAAAAATAAGTCCAAACTCGTAAGCCCATTAGACCCATTTCAATTCACACTCAACCAATTATTTTTAAATCCAAAGGCTAAAATAATGGCCCAACAATCCCCCACATGAATATAAATTCCTCTAGAAATATGCAGACTCGAAAAATAAATATATTATAAACGACCTAAACTTTAACAGACTCGACTAGACTAGAAGACTTACTTTACTAGACTAAACAAACTTTCGAGACTATCAACGAAAATGTAGTTGTATCTGACAGGTTGCATTTTTCAGCTTTGAACAAATCATTTTTAACATCTGTCGGATTTACTTGGCTGGGAGGTGAACATGATGTCTTGAACCACCCAAACTTTAATGTAAACCTAGACAACATGTATCGCGCAACAACATTTTCTGGTAGACTTTTGTTCTTTATTTATGTTCATTTTGGCCCTGAACATTTCCTGGTTTATTGTGAGTGAACTTAGAGAAGTTAACCTAACTCTCATTCTCATAGAAATGCCACATTTCACACTCACTAAGTGATATGCCATGTGAAACTCTGGAATCATTAAAACCCAATTTTTATCCTTATGCATACATACATGAGGCACTGCCTATCTTCGAATGGACTGAGTATAGACAGAAAGTCTTACAGTGCTCATTGATTCCAAATGATTTAGTTTTCTCTTTGAGCCTACATCTTGGGATCTCCAGTCACATAGGTAGAGTGTCCATCAAACTTTGTCTTACTTCTTAATTTGTAGGCTTCAAACCCATTCCTCTTGAAGATTTTACAACTTGTTCTCGTGCTAGTCCTTTGGTGAAAGGATCAACTAGATTATCACACGACTTGACATAATCCACATTGATTACTCCGGTTGTGATCAAGTTCCTAATAGTTTTATGACGTCTTCTAATATGACGAGAGTTACCATTATATAAATTGTTATGTGCACGAGCAATTGCTGATTGACTATCACAATTCATGCGAATAGCTGGCACATGTTTATCCCACTCAGGAATGTCTTCTAGCAAGTCTCGAAGCCATTCTGCTTCTGCTGCAGCTGCGTCAAGAGCTATGAACTCTGACTCCATAGTGGATCTAGCTTGGACTGTTTGTTTAGAAGATTTCCAAGACACTACTGCACCGGCAAGCATAAAGATGTAGCCACTCGTTGACTTCAAGTTTTTGGAGTCGGATATCCAATTTGCATCGCTATATCCCTCCAAAGTTGCAAGCTCTTTACCATAGTGCAAGCCGTCATATTTGGTATAACGTATGTAGTTTAATACTTTAATTATGCCTTTCCAATGTTTATGTCCTCGATTACTTGTGTAGCGACTTAGTACATTTACTGCGTGCGCTAAATCGGGTCTAGTACAGTTTGTTAAGTACATCAGTCTCCCGATCACTCTCGCATACTCCACTTGTGATACCGCTTCACCAGAGTTTTTTGTTAGATGAAGTTGGGCATCGATAGGAGTTTTTTCTGTCCCGTTTGAGTATACTTTAAACCATTGAAGTATACTTTCAGCATAATGGGTTGGGATAAGGTAATACCTTCAGTTGTCCTTATGATCTTAATCCCTAGGATTACATCCGCAATCCCCATATCTTTCATATCAAACTTTTTTCTAAGCATGCTCTTAGTCTGAATGATTAGTTCTTTCTTACTACCCATTATGAGCATATCATCTACGCATAAACATAAAAGAACATACCCATATCGAGTACATTTTGCGTAAATACATTTATCGCACTCGTTTATACTGAAACCATTTGCTTTCATTACATTTTCAAACTTCTCCTGCCATTGTTTTGGAGCTTGTTTAAGTCCATACAATGACTTTACAAGTCTACACACTTTAGAACTTTTTGAGATTCGAAAAATTGTAACCCAAAAGAATGAAAGAGGTCTTGTATTTATAGAGGTAGGAGAGTAAAGGCCTTGAGGAGAAGGTGGCACGAATGTAGGACGACTCGGTCAAGTAGTTGCCGCGATTTGAGGCGTTTGAATTTGAAATTCCCGAAGACTCGGTCCTTCCTCGTCGAAGAAAGTTTCCGAAGACTCGGTCTTCCTTAAGACTCGGTCTCGTTGGTTGGAAAAGAATATCTTCTTCACTTAACCAAGCCAATTCGACCCATCAATTTGATTGAACCAAACCGAAAATAATTTTATGTTTAATTTACAAATTTTCCCCAAAAATTAAACACGCGCGGAGGGTCCTTCGGGACCCAAGACCCATGACCCAAGCCCGAGCTCGGCAC
>JAKUCM010007588.1:0-23861 GCA_023374145.1 Lepidium sativum | reverse complement strand
CAAATCGATCAGCCTTTTACGGCTCTTCGTCTGTTTTACCTCGCTATTTCAGCTCTGGATCAGGTATAATAACCATTTCTTCTAGTTTTCTTTCGAATCAGATCTTGTATTGATGTGTATTGAATTTCTGATTCTCTTTACATATGAACATATCAAATCAAAATAGTGCGATAATGTTTGAATATGAATTTTGTCTCAGAAATAGTCAATGCGTGTAAAGCGATTTTTACTAAATGTCATGTGTCGCTTCTTAATAAATCGAGCTTCTCTAGGTTTTCCGTCACCAATCTTGGTCTCTGTTTTGTAAATGTGAAAACATTTATATTTCATATATTAGGTTTATAAGTTGCCTTTATATTTCATAGGTTTTTGTTCTCTTTACTAAATGAAGAAAGGACTTGTTGTTACGTTTGTATCTTGCAGCAGAGACAGCTGTAAAAGAAGAATGTTGAGGATGTAATGCCTATCGCAACTGGACATGAAAGAGAAGAGATTGAAGCTGAGCTTCAGGTGATTGATTGCTTATGTTTAATGTTTATATGTCATGAATGTCTGTTTTTTTGGATAATAAAAATGCTTTCTTAGATCCTGGAATCCCATTGGATTACATGACAGTTGGTGTTTATTGAGTAGAGCGTTGTTTGATGTTGCATTCCAATAGCAGAAACTTAATTTTCTCTGTTATATACACTGTATATAGGGAAGGATGCTGCTTGACACCGACCATCCTGAAGGTCCTTTTGGTACAAAGGTTAGTTGATTTGTAGTACACAAGAAATTTGGTGATAACGTCATTATGGAATTTAATCTTCAAGAGTATTTCTAAGCAGAATATATTGTAAGTATTTCTAGTTGATATTTTTTTCATAAAATATCAGTGTACACTAACCTAACAAACTACACTTACATTACTTAAGCCGAAATAGGATAATTGGCCTACTCTAGGCTGTTTAGATGTTCTGATGACTTCAAAATAACATGATTAGATCTGAAACTTAATGTCTGGTCATCTTCTTTGAATTGGTTTTGGTTTTTGCACCTATTTGGATAAAGTTGTCTACTCTTTTGCAGCATTCAGTTCTGTTCAATGTTGATTTGATTCTTTTCTGTTTTTTTATCATAACTGCTTGAGTTTCTTGGGTAGTTTGGTGAGTTTTTTGTATACTTTTCTCACTTGAGCACCAAGTAGCATTGTTCTTAACTGGATTGAGCTCTTTTCTTAAGTGGTGTTCTACTATGTAGAATCTTTCTTTTAACAATTTCTATAATTTATGTGCTTAATATATTTGAAGAACTTCCCTGAGTAAATCAGTAGCTTGATTAAAAATCATGTGTCGTGGTTCATTAGGTAAGCTTATATATTTACTTACGAGACTGCTGACTTTGATATTATCGTAAGAAGTAACGTTGTCTGAATGGTTTGATTATGTTACCTATTATTAACCTCACTGTTCATGACTCCTTATGTTCAGTTTATGATGATGACAAAAGTTCCATAGTCAATTATTGAATGCCGTATTATGTGTCTAGTTCAAATCTCTATATGCTTAGAATTGGTAAAATCATTCAAATGATTTCTTAGGATTGCAAACTGTAGTATTGACATGTGCTGCTCTAAGTATCTTGTATCACTTTCTTCTGTGGGCTCTTTTCGAGTCATCCATTGTCTTTTGGAGATCATTAAGTATACTCTTGCGGCTAGTTTTCTGATAACCTCTCTATTTCAAAATCTGTTAACTCAGGAAGCTCCTGCTATCGTAAAGTCCTACTATGACAAGAGAATCGTCGGATGCCCTGGTGGTGAAGGCGGTAAGTTCAAGTCCTATTCTAAAGACAGTTTCTAAGTCTTTTAATAACGAATGGTCGTTGGATCCATTTACCAATCAATTTATTGTGTTACATTAACAACAGAGGATGAACACGACGTGGTTTGGTTCTGGCTAGAGAAAGGAAAGTCATTTGAATGTCCAGTCTGCACTCAATACTTTAAGGTAAGCTAGTTAAACTTGGCTCTTAATACTCTCCAAGAGCAAGCAAATGGTGATGATATTCTGAACTTGGTTTATTTATACAGCTCGAAGTGGTTGGTCCAGGAGGACCACCAGACGGTCACGGTGACGATGAAGACCACCACCATTGATTCCAGTCCTTTGTCTCCATAACCACATAACGTTTTCTTCTATTTAAGTGACTGGAATAAATATTCTCGTTGATGATGAAAACACACTTGAATATGTTTTTTCTGATCCTTGAAAAGACACCATCACTTCTCTTTGCCTCTTAGGCTTCTTTTTTTGCTGTTTTTATATAATGATTCTCGAGTCAGAATCATTCCTCTTTTTTTGAATTATAATATATAGTTTTTGGTGTTTATGTTTAGTGGTAAACAAAAGTGCTTAAGAGTATTGTTCTACAGATTATTTCATAATTAAGCTAACACGAAGGTGGGATTATTCACTTTGTTTTGATTCTTATGTTGAAAACTTTTAAGGTCGGTTTATTAAAAAATAAATACTTGAACTTTTGACCCTTCGGACTTGCTTATATAGATAGTAGAACTAATTCTAGTAGAATACTTAATCACCGAGAATTTTTTTTTTTGTCAACGGTAAATTATATTGGACCACAACTAGTTGTGTCAATAGTCAAATTTCTATATAATATAGACAGGAGACTCGATCTCTGGTTGTGCAAATGAACTGTCTTATGTGGATTTACCGTCGTGCCACTAGACTAAGAACTATTTGCAAACACCCAGAACTTTAAGTATTTTATTAGCATTTGTTTTATGAAATGAATAATTTTTGTTTTGTTTTTGGTAATCAGAATGGGTCGGACTAATTCTATAAATATAGTTTGTCAACTTTAACATCCCCAATTTCAAAAAATATATGCTAGTACATAAAAAAAATTTAAAATAATTAATTTGATAACATATATTACTAAAATGTATATATTTTTTCAGTCAAGTATTAATTTTTTTTTACAGGTTTGAACAGAGAAATTTTTATGATAAATGATCTTACTAGAAAATTAAACTTTGTATCGTGCGAGAATGAAAATAAACCATAAAAATAATGTGATGATTTATAGAGTCAGTAACAAATTTGTAAACTTCTAGAAATTTTTTTACCATTATGAGAAAAAGATGGACCATGAGCCTAGAGACAATACGAAGGTCAGAATGTCACTTATATATCAATATTAAAAAGATTATATGATATTTGTCTTTCTATTAGTAAAAAATTGCATAGTTTTTCAAATTCAAGCCTATACAAAATTTGAATAGAAAAATAGCGTACAAAATAATGTATGTATAATGGGATATTGAAAACTGTTTGTATCTATACAAGTTAAAAAAATCATTAATCAATTTTAAAATTATAAAAAATGGTGGTTTAATTAGCATCGTTAAAAAGTTGCAACTATAATACCTTTAAGATCACAACAAAGCCAGGTTCGATGTTACATTTTTCTTTAGTTTTAGAACTGAATAAGACAAGAGACCGACCGGAAGATGCTCGAACATGACAAAGAAAACATAAATAAATAAGGAAGAAAGGAAGAAACTTGTTTTCCTAAATTGGTGAAGTACTTTACTAATTAAACCATCCAAATTTTCTTTTCTATTTATGATAATAATAACAATCACAATAGGAAATATTAAGAAGAAAAATACTAGACGTTAACATCAAAAGCAATATTCTATTCTCCATGGCTACAAAAATATATTCGAGTGGTTATTTAATAGGAGAAATGTATTTGGTAAAGTAGTTAAATATCACTTGTATATTTTAGACTAATTTGATTTATAGAATTCATATTTACCATACGATTATTGTTTAAGAGTTTGAAAGAGTTTAGTTAAAGTTGTATCGATTAAATTGTTTACAAAATATTATTTAAGATGGATATATATATTTTTATCAAATGATTAAGTTTTTTTTGTTAACGAAAATAAATCTTTTCTCACGCATATCCGAGATGTGTTACTTGTAGGCCTCGTCAAGTCTAAAATCCATTAAATAGAAGTTTATAATCAACAAATCCCTTAACCCGAGTCAGGGTCCAAAATAAGTCCATTATAAAAATTCGAGTATAGAAAGGCGAGTTCGAACTCACCTCTAAAAAAATTAGAATACCTTTCAAGTTTGATAAAATACGATTCTCAAATTAGATCTGACAAAATCTACAGAAAAAATCGAAAATAAAAGATTTGAACCATCTTAAGGTTGGAGATATGAGAGGAAGGAAGACCATTTGAGCAAGAATCCTACAACAAAATAGAATAAGAAACTGGTGAGAATCGAAACCTTTTACGTTATATAACGATTAGATTTCATTTTTTTCGTTAAATGTTTGTTATTGTTAATTTCCAAATTTACAAGATGGATTAAAGAAATGTGGTTTTTTATACCTTTTACTAAATATTCTAGTAGAAAACTAGATACAGGATTAATTTTGAAATATATATATAAAAAAACGAAACACAAAAAACATTTTTGGTAAAAACTTTTGGTTGGAAGCATTTTCTTATGCCACATTGTGAACCCCAAAACAGAACCTACCGAATCAATATATAAAAAAAAATGCCTGTAGAATCGATTCTGCCAAAAATTCCAAAAGTCTTGAGATTATAAAACAATTTCAAGAAAACGAAAGTAGGAGTCTCTGTTCTCTTTCTATTTCAGACAAATCACCATTCTTCTTTTAAGTTCCACACAGCTTGCCCTCATTATTAAATATCCTTTTCATACATATACACATTCATTTATTTTGTTCATATGAATCTTTTAAAAGTTTTTACTTTAATTCTATTCATTTAGTAGGTAAGATGTGTTGGTCTATTCACATTGCTCCAAATACGAATAATATATATATGAATAATATGATTACCTTGAGTCAAATTTCGATAAAACATATTACAAGAAAAAATTGTATTGATACGTACTATTTTGTCATAATAACACATATTTTATCATAATATAAAAATATCGTTATGAATTTAGGATGATTTCTAAGTGATTACAATAAAAGTGTCACAAATGCATATTAGTAACAAAAAAACGTCATAATATACTTGTGACGAATAAATCTAAGTACCAATTTTATTCATAAGTCGTTACGGAATAGTACCACAATGATTCGTAACAAATAAATTCATAACAAAATTATATATAAAATATCACGAATTACTACTAATATTCATAGTTTTAATACAATATTCACACTGAAATACTTACTCTATAGCTTCCTAAAAGAATCCAAACCTTTATTTAAGCCAATGAAACAAGACTTAGAATAGTATAATGTAGTGTAGTATATAATACTTTGATTATCATAAAATTATCTTAACTAAAGAATTTCTTGTATATGCTTAAATAATATTTTTCTTTTAGCTAAGATAATTTTTTAAAATTGGTTTAAAACTAAGTCTAATTCAAATGCTAAAAAAGAACCCTAGCTAACTTATTTGGGTTTCACAAACGTCAACTCAATAAAGACAATTAAGACATATACTTAGCATAATACAAATACTCTTTATTAATGTAAAGCACACGTTTGCAACTTTAAATCCACCTCTGGATCTTAATACAATAATATATAGTATAATACTCTGAACTAGTTATACTCTCTAAACCGTATAAATATCACCAAAAACTCCAAGTTATTTTGATCGTTTAATGTATTCAGTTTTAGCATAATTAAAATGCAGAAAAAGTGAGATCCACCTAACATCTAGACAACTGCTTAAAGTAATTTTTTGAAAAATAAACTGTCTAAATTGTCTAATTACTATAAATATATTGAATTACTTTATCCTCTAATATAATTGGCTTCAATATAATTGGAATAAATAAAATTTTGTTTAGCGTCTAAGAGCATCTCCATCAATACCATACTTTTTTGAGATTCTAAAATAATAAAATATTATTATTATAAAAATTTACTTTTTATTTAAATTGTATTTAAGAAAATAAAATTGTTCAATGACAGAGGAATACGTAGAGCACATGAATTTCTTTATTTCTTTCTTTAAAAAAATTCTAAACTCTTTTTTTTCCTTTTCTATTTTTCTTTTCCTTTTTCTAATGTTAAGATGCTTCTGTTGGACATGATCTAAATCTTATTTAAAAAATTGTTTAGATCGATTTTTGAACACTCATTTTTTTTTGTCAACGACAAATTATATTGGATCACAACTGACCGGCCCAATAACCAAATTACTACATATTATAGGCGGGAGGACTCGATCCCTAGTTGTGCAAATAAAATGTCTGATGTGGACTTTCCACATACCACTAGACTAAGAGCCATTTGCAACACTCTTTAAACCTATAAACTTGCAATGGCCTTATTTAGCCCTTGAATCCTGCGAAAAAAACAAACACTATACACATGTTAGATACCATAAGGAGTTAGCATCTCTCCGACTTTTCTGCTATTTTGATGTAATTTTCAACTAAGTAATTGGTTAAATCATTTTTCTTGTCCACAACAGATTATATTGGACCACAACTTGTCGGTTTAATAACTAAATTTCTATATAATATAGGTATAAAGACTCGATTCCAAGTTATGTAAACGCGCTGTCTTAAATGGACTTACCACGCAAATGGCATCTATTTTAGTGGCAGGTGGTAAGTCCACTTAAGGCAGCGTATTTGCATAACCTGAGATCGAGTCTCCATGCCTACATTATGTAGGAATTTGGCTATTGGGCCAGCCAGTTGTGGCCCAACATAATTTGCCGTTGACCAAAAAGACTTACCACCTGCCATTAGACTATACGTCATTTGTTTGGTTAAATCATTAAACTATTTTTATTTTAGTTTTTGATAAATTAAATAAATAGTTGAATTCATTTTTCGTTATATTGGCTATTTCTTCACTCCAATTGAAAGTCTTTTCTTTTTTCTTAAGTTTATAGTGGGGGTATAAATAGAGTTGACTAACAAAAAGTTAATACTAGTTCTTTAATACTACACAAATATAATTAAATTGCAAATTGATTGACCTTCGTAAGAAAATATATTAATTTAATACGATACTCCATTTTTTAAACCAAAAGGTTAATGTCGTATTCCACTAGTTATTGTTCCTGATCGATAATTTTAGTCAACCATTTTCATAATTATTTTCAGCCTAACAATTACTCCAATTCACTACAATATTATATTTAGAACCATATTGTTCAGATAGTAATGATTTCGTAAATCTTTAGGAGATTTTCACGTCAAAAGATATATCATAAAGTATTAAAAATTGCAATTATTACGTTTAAAAAATGAAATTATTGCGATTTTATCTTATTTTCTTATAGACACTTAACTTTTCAGTACACTTTGCAAAAAGAAAGATGTTTAACTTTTTCATATAATTAAAGAAATCATTTACATTTTTCATTTAAAAGTTTCATTTTTATCAACTTAAAAACCGTTACAGAAATTAAAGTGTACTATACACATGGCCAATATGAAATCAAAATAAATAGTTTGCAAAAAATATCAAATAAAACTAAACAAAAATATTTCTTAAAACAATAGTTATTAGCCGAGGACAGGTGATCCATTGGTGTAGTCAATTTATAAATCTTCAAGACACTAGGGATCGAACTCCCTACTTGCAATAGTAGGAACGAGATTTAAAATCCAGTAGGATAGTTAAAAAATAATAGTTATTACAGAAATATTAGATGAGTATATATATATATATATATATTCTAAATATGATTTAGCCTAGTGACAGGTGTTAAGTCCACAAGAGACATGCGCACTTGCACATCCTGGGATCGAGTCCCCCCGCTTACATTTGCAAGAACTTGGCTAATGGGCCGGCCATTTGTGGACCAAGGTTGACAAAAAAAAATATGATCTATAATCCAAAGTCGATTTCTTAAAATTGAATTTTAGAAGAAAAAAAAACTATAAAATAGATATTTAATTGATCAAATAAGCACACTTTCGTTACAATTTGTGATTTTGATAAGAATAAATTCGTAAACTACTTACCAAGTTCAATTTTTATTACATCAGTCGACAGAATTGGAGGAAAATGGAAATGATGGATGATTGGGCCATGAAGAGTGGATACGATAGGTGACACATGCATTGTGGTGCATGTGCTCAGACCCACTCACCTTTCTTATTATTCTCTTTTTCAGGTCACTTCCTTAAACACTTCTCCTTTTTACAATTTTAAATTAGCAATCTATTATGTACGATATGTTCTACAGATTAATTCTTAAGAAAATACTAACTTTTATTAAGATTTTATGTGTTTCGAAAGATGTTTTCTTTTCGAAAAAATATATTTTTAGTTAGTTGTGAAATTCCACAATATACAAATTATATAGTATTGATGTAATTAACTTTAGAAACGAAAGGCGTAATGATCTAGACACTGTCTCAGAAAAAGTTTAATTTTCTAACAATTTATTTATTTGCCGAGAACATGTGAACTAGTAATAATATTATTTTTACAAATTCTCATACATCAAAACTTAAATTCCTTATTTGTAGTAATGATAATAGGATTAAATATTACTAGGCCAATTGACAAAAGTTAACTTATTTACTCTGTAAAAATAACATTCATAATATAAAATTTAAGGATCATATTGATAAAATAACCAATTAACAAACTGCAATGAGGTTATGGAATTCGATTTCAGAAAATCGCTTAGTCTTCATGTACTATTGTTTGGAATTTTAAGAGATGAATTTGAACTATAAATTGTATTTTATAGATTCAATTGTTTGGAAGAAAAAGTTTAACTTGTGAATTTGGATTTATTATTTAAACATGAAATGAAAAATTGGGTAAAATGGGCTCTTCAGTCCTGACTCACTGGTACAAAGAAACTCAAAAGATATGAATCTATTGGTGGGCACAGAGCAATAACCATTATCATCAATGGCAAACAGAAGACAGCAATGAACAAATCGTTGAAATTGATGAAAAAGATTTGTGTCTTTTTCTTCAATATCTTCTTCACCCCACCTGATCAATCCAGGTTGGTTTCTTATGTTCAATCTTTGCCATCATTTCTCTTTACCCAAATCTTTATCATATATCCAATCAAGAACCCTAATATAAAACAGACAACACTTAATTGCATACGCAAACTCAAATTTTTGTTTTTTCCTTTTAAGTTTAAGACTTTGGAGCTTTGTGGTTAATGGGTATCTATCAATCAATCAATTTTTTTAATAACTCAGAATGTCCGGATCAACAAGGATTCATGAGCCCCGAACAAGAATCTAAGAGCATCTCCAAAGGAGTCTCTTAAATAAATGTTCTTACAAATAAAATAATCAAAAATAATTTATGATAATTAAAATAATATTATTTTTAAGAAAAAGAGGAGAGGCGGTTTCTTAAATTTCTTATTTAAGAACCCTTCATCAATTTTTAAAAAACTTAATAGATTAAGTGGAGTAGAATGATTGGATGTAAAAAATTTAAATTAAAATATTAATATTTTATTTTAAAAATATTCACCACTTCTTTTGAGCATTGGAGATGGTCTAAGAGCGTAGTCTTTGGATAATCGAGTCATGAACTCTAATTAATTATGGAACCAAGAAGAACCATATGAATATCTTTGTTTATGCAACAACACAAATGCGAGTGAGAAAAACTTTTAAGTTCAGGAACTATGAAGTTTGTCTTCTTTTGCAATTTTGGATTATGCCTTAATGTTTTAGGAAAACTATGTGTGTTGATTATATAGAAATTAATATTCTTATAAGAATAAAATATATTTTTTTGTATTTCTTTATTTATTTTCCTCCACCACTTCTTACAAAGCATTGATTCTCTTTCTGTTTCTTATTACCGCTAAACTCTCTGCTGTGGTTTTTTTATTTCCTTCAATATTCCTTATGTTTCATAAAAGATTTATTTCTTTTGTTATATTCAGAAAAAAAATCTGAATAATCTTTATTTTTAATCTTATTTATTTCACTCCTTTTCCATGGATGAAACCTCTATAGTTTTGGTTAGCTGTTGTACATCATACAGTGAATGATTCAGATTCACTTCTTTTCTTTTATTCTATATTTCCACATCATACCTTTTAAAGTTTTGTGTATAAATATACATATTGCCTTCTCATATATTAATCATCACTTGTTTGTTGTATCCTGTAACTTGAAATCTCCCAGAAGACAAATACAAAACATATTAAGGAGACAAATCTGTTGAAGAACAAATGAGTTATTCGCATCAAAGCATGAGTTCTGGTTTGTTCGATCTTTCCTTCTTGATTGTTTATGTTAATGTTGTTTTGATCAAATTTTTATCCTATTAGTTTTTATAGATTCCAGAGATTAGTTTGAGTTTCGGTTTAAAGTTTTTCTTGTTTTTTGTCAACTATATATCTCGTTAATGTAAAGAGAGGTACCACTCAAATGAAAAAATATTTACAAAAAATGAATCCAAACTTAAACCTATAATATTACGAGCGAGAAAATCCATCTTAATTTTAAAACTATCTAGTTTCTCTTGTTATTTTAACCAACAAATATTTTTCTGTTTGAAATATGTATATGACTGTATTTGGTAAAATCTTTAAAGGTAGTAGAAATGCAAGAGGATATGAATTTGGAAGGACTTATGTTGTGAGGCCTAAAGGAAAGCATCAAGCTACTCTTGTTTGGCTTCATGGTCTTGGTGACAATGGCTCAAGGTATTATACTATTATGTTTTGTTTTGTCCTTTTTCTTCTTAAAAAGCTTAAACTTTTTAGTGTATGATAATGTTAGAAAAAAACAAATAGAAATGAGTTTTCTTTTTATGATAAAGAAAATGAGTTTTCTTTAAAGTTAAATTTTGGCATGATCTCTAAATACTAATTTTCAACTATAAATTTTATATTTGTTGCCTCTTTTTTTTCTGTTATTCTTTATTAATATTTACATTGTGACCTTTCCTTTTATATGTCTTCTCTTAAGGAGATATTGAGTTTTAGTTCATTAAAGTTTGTAATAAAAACAAAGTTTTAATACCTTATTCATGTCTTTAAGGGACCACTATTGTCACTTAGTTCTTGTTTCTGGTAAAGAATTAACAAGACAACTTTCTCTTCTCATATGAAAAAAGAATATTCCATGTTTTTGTGTATTAATCAAAATTTGTCTCGTTTTTGTTACAGCTCATCTCAGCTCATGGAAAGCTTACATCTTCCGAATGTAAGAATCTCTTAAACATGTTTTGTCATAAATCCAGCAAAATAGTATTTTGATTGAAGTTTCTAATGAGAAGATGTATGTAATTGATAGATCAAATGGATATGTCCAACTGCTCCTACACGTCCTGTTACAAGTCTTGGTGGATTTACCTGCACTGCTTGTAAGACCCATTAGCTTTTCTTCTAAACTTGTATCTTTAAAGTAATACCTTAAAAGTACAAAACTGAATAATACATTGATCAGGGTTTGATGTTGGAGAAATTTCTGAAGACAGTCATGATGATTTGGAAGGTTTAGATGCTTCAGCTTCACATATTGCTAATCTTTTGTCTGCTGAACCACCAGATGGTAAGTCAAAAATATCATCTTTTGAGAGAGTGTATGTAACATCACATCTATCTTAAGTTAGATTTTTGACATATTCTTCTGATTTTTGCAGTCAAAGTGGGGATTGGAGGTTTCAGTATGGGAGGTGCAATAGCTCTCTACTCAGCGACTTGTTATGCTCTCGGACGTTATGGAACTGGCCATGCTTATCCTATAAACCTACGAGCTGTTGTAGGCCTTAGTGGATGGCTTCCTGGTTGGAAGTAATCACTCTTTAACCCTCCTTTAATACTAACTTAGTGTTATTTAACATGGCCTCGGTGATCTACCGGAGACCAAAGTCTTTTCAACAATTCTTCTCATCCTAAGGTTTTTGTGGGCCTAAAACCCGAATTATTTAGGCCTAAAAATTCGAAATATCTAAGATATAAAAAAAGACACAGGCTTTCTTTAAAACTATGTTACATAGTCTTTTATTTTGTTTATATTAATAGAAGATAAACTTAACTTTGTAGGACCATAAGGAGCAAAATAGAATGTTCATATGAGGCTACAAGACGTGCAGCATCATTACCAACAATACTTACACATGGAACTTGTATGTGTAGTAATGTCCATTTGTAATTTATATATCCATTTTATAACCGTGAGATGCTAATCTTGATTCACCGATTGGTGTTTTGTCACAGCCGATGATGTGGTTCCATATAGGTTTGGAGAGAAATCTGCACAGTCTCTTGGAATGGCTGGATTTCGACAAGTCATGTTCAAACCTTATGAAGGGTAATTAAACTTTCATTGATCAACCTAAGACTTTATATCATTTGTTTGGACATTACTCATAATGTGTTGGGTTTATGTCAATGTGCAGACTTGGTCACTATACCATTCCCAAAGAATTGGATGAAGTCGTTCACTGGCTTACAACGAGGCTCGGGCTCGAAGGCTCACGCTAAACTTTATAGACTGAAATGCATCTAAGCTATAGAGGCAATGAATGTGGTCGAGATTAATAACTAAGAATAACTGGGAATTGGAATGAGAAAACTAGTGTAGAGTTGAGATAATAGAATGTTCTAATTGGTGGGTTTCTTTGGGGGTATATATTTATAATTAAAGTTCATGGTTATTTGTTTTTGTGATTTATTGTGTTTTTTGTTCTTTTTCCATGTTGGATTCTTGATCTTTAATAAAGGGATTTAATGTTTTTTATTTTAATTTTTGGCTTTTTTTCTAATTTATCTTCATGCCAAATCAAAAACTTCTTCAATTCTCTAATTTCTTTTTTTTAAGTGTCTTATTAAGATGAAACTTTTTTGCCAACGAGTAAATCGACAAAATCGAATGCATAACTCAAATTCATTCCTAAAACTCCCAAAAATATCACGTAAAAATTATACAACAATATAAAACCGAACTAGCAGAAAATAATAATAAAAATGCATTTAATTACTTGAACAAAAATACTTACCCAAATTATAGTTTTTAATAAACTTTTGCCGAGTACAGGTGGTCCAGTGGTATGGTCATTTTACAAATCCTCAAGGCACCAGAGATCGAACCCCCTACTTGCAGTTGTAGGAGTGGGATTTAAAAGCCAGTAGGCTAGTTGACAAAAAATAAAAAATAAATAAATAAACTTTTTTAAAATTCCAAATATCTAATACATATTTTCATTTATAGTGTATTATTAATATGACAATATTTGTTACAAAGTAGAATAACTAATACTTTATTTACCTACTAATCAAAATTCAGAATCACATTATGTAGAAATTTATTCATCAGAAATTAAAAGTCACCAATGTAACCGAACAATTACATCATAATACATAATCATTCAAACCCAATAAACAACAACAAACATCAACAGGATCACAAAAACACAACACAGACATTAATCAAAACAAACAAACACACAAAACAAATATTTATCATTCTCTTCACTTCTTCTCTGTTTCATGAGTAGTGGTCGTAGTAGTAGTAGTACTTGGAGCAGAAGAAACATGTTCTTTGTTTTGTTCATTAGTACCAAACCCTAAAGTGTTCTTAACTGCATCAGTAGCTCCAATAGCCATCTGCTTCACTTGTTCACCAGCTTGGCCCAAGACCCCACTTGTCTTGTCTTTACCAGCTACTGCACTCTCTTTGGTATATTCTGCTGCATCTTGTGCCTTGTTTTTGATTGCTTCTCCAGTTTCAGATATATAACTTCCTGTTTTGTCCTTGGACTCTTGAGCTTTCTGTTGAGTCGTTTGTGCAGCTTGAGAGGTCTTGTCTTTAGCTGACTGAGCTGTTTCATGAGCCTTCTGTTGGGCTGTTTGGGCTGTCTCTTGAGCCTTCTGTTGGGCTGTTTGGGAAGTCTCTTGAGTTTTGTCCTTAGCTGCTTGCGTTTTCTCTATCAACGTTTTCATGGCTTCTTCTTTTTTCTCCTGCAGTTTAAGATTAGATTTACATTACAAAAAAGGTCAGGTCACGTTAATAATCTAGAATGGAATGATTCTAAGTGAATAATGTTTTTGAAAAATCATTAAATCTAATTTAGTCAGTACAAAAAATATGAAGAGCTTTTTTAACTTACATTTTCTTTAATATCATCACTCACATACTAAACTAACATTTTATTTTATAAAAAAATGGACTGACAAAACTAATTCATAAAACAAACTTTTCCAAATTCTAAATCTTATTATATAGAGGTATGTGATTCCGTAAAATTAAATTATGATACGAGATGTATAGAATTAGACAATTGGATCAATCGATAAAACAAATTTTTCTCAAGCTACACGATTATTTGGAAACGAATTTGAATGAAAAACCTCAAAATTTAATATTTAACCACTTACTAAAAAAACCAAAAATACCAAATATCTGATTTTCTATAAAAGTTTAATAACATTGTATAGAAATTAATTAGTTTATACTAATTGTTTTTTCTTCCACATCTATAGACATTGTAATTTGTACAAAATGTCTACAACTAAATCACTTAGTACCTGAGCCTGGCCTTTAGCTGCACCAGCATTGTAACTCCGTTCTTCATGAGACGCCATTTTCTCCCTTCAAGAAAAACTCAAAACTTCGAAACCAAACTATTTCTGAGAATCAAAAGCTTTTGTAGATCCTATGCTCTTGTGTTTTGAAACTGTGAGTTGTCTCAAACTCGTTGGTCAGTGACATTTATAGTAAGTATTAGTCGGCTTGAGAACAAGATACGTGTCGTATGTGTAAGACTTCTACAGATGTTGAGCCACGTGTCATGACAAGGTTAAAGTGATGTTAGTTCGAAATTTGGACTTATGTGAAAGTGTTAAAGTATTAGGTTTCTCGAACTGATGACGACCTATGTTGCAGAGCCACGTCATAGTTAAACTGAGTTACGGAAGATCTTGGACACGTAATTTGGATATTTATGTACTTTATTAATGTATTATGTTACTAAATATTTAATATCTGTATTCTTTGCACCATAATGGCTATTCAAAGAACTCATTTGGACAACCAATGATCAAGTTTTTTCAACCAGTTATGATCTAATATAATTTGCCGTTAACAAAAAAATATTTGTAATCTTGTTTCGGAAACTATAAGAAACACAACACACTTTTGTCACTATATAGTTATATGCACTTCAAGTTATTTTTGGAGGTTTCTTTAAAGATTATGAATGGAACTGTATAAATTACTGAAATCAAATCTTCGATACAAAGCATAAACTTTTAATATTGTAAATTTTGTTTTCCTAAATTTAAAATCTATTTTACATTATATTATAAAAAATATATGTTTAAACAATTTCAACTTCAGAAAACCGCATACTTTTAAAAAAAAATTTAAATTATGAATTTGTCGCTCCAATTATTAACAAAAAATACTATATTATAAAAAACATCTTTTTTTATCTTTTATCGATTTTTTAAAAATTAAGTTGAACATTTTTAGCTTATAATTTATATTTAAAATTTAACTCCATTCTACTTTAATAAGAGTTTTACAAAATAAGTTTAAATTATTAACAAAAAAAATTGTCAATTTGGAAAGAAAGAAAAAATTTACCAACCAAGAAAAAAGATTAAAGATCTTTATATTGCCAATCAGCTTCCTTCACTCCTTGACCAATTAACGTTAATTAGGCTAATACATCCTAAAATTATTCACCTCCACAAAAATTTAGCCATAATCATCAATTATAATTTGCCACGTGTTGTGTAATACTTAGATTTATGATTTTACTATAATTAAAATACTATAGCCGTGTAATAGCTCTCTTTTGAAAAAGTATAAATACCATATTAATTATTTTTCAAGTATTCCACAAAGTTTACACTCTTAATTAAAGACATTCACAAATTCAAGAAAAAAAATGTCGTCGAGCCAGCAATTAAGCCACGACGCCGGAGAAATCACCGGTCAAGTTCAGGTAATATATATTACGAATCATATATTCCAATTTAACATCTATTAAAGATTATACTAAATTTAAAATTAATTTACACTATGAGATATTCATTAATACATGCATATAGCCTAGATGTTTTATAATTTTCTTATGTAAATCTTTGTTAAAGTCGTTAATAAATTTTTAAAGATTTGTATTATTAGGAAACATACATTATATATTTTAGTTTAATATTTTTCAAATCGGATTATTGTAATGAATTATTTAATTCTTTTAATTCATAATTACAGCTGAAGAAGGAAGAGTATTTGAACAATGTGTCACATGCAATGAACCAGAATGTTGATCATCATACTCATGACTCACAATCACACACAGAAGAGAATCAGAACAATCCTTCCATAATTTCCCAAGCTTCTAGTGTCATCCAACAGGTTTATGTTTTTTCTCATACTTTCTTTCATTTTCATTTTATTACACAAAATTTTATATTTATTATCATATTTATTGTTATATTGGATAAATATATTTGGTCAACTGGTTAAATGTTCACATTCGTGGTTTTTCTGATAAAAATTTAATTCTAAAAAAACATATAATCTCATATGATGTTGTTTATAGTTTTTTTTGTCAACCTTGGGCCACAAATGACATACCCATTAGTCAAGTTCTTGCAAATGCAAACGGGGGGACTCGATCCCAGGATGTGCAAGTGTGCATGCCTCTTGTGGACTTACCACCTGCCAGTACGCTAAATGTCACTTGCGATGTTGTTTATAGTTTAGAAATTTAGATTGTAAATCGAATTTTTTCTGATCTAATTTTTTAGATATAAAGAAATAACATATTTATTGTTGATTGTGGAGTGTAGACAGGAGGACAAGTGAAGAACATGGCACAAGGAGCAGCCGATGCTGTGAAGAACACTCTTGGTATGAGCCCGACCGGTCGCTCCAACAAATTAGGCTCCAAGAATATGTAAAAAGACTTGTTATATAACAAGTGTTAACATAATCTTCTCCAAACTATATTTTTAAATAATAAATATTATTCTCATTACTTTGTTTGTTTAAATTTCTGATTTTTGGTATATTATATTGTACTTTGGAGACCATCCAGTGTGTCTTATATATAATTTCTAGTGAAGATATTAATAATTACTAATTAGTTTTATATATTCTTTTTCTGTCTATAGATCGATAAAACTTAATTAATAATTAAAATATTTTAAAATCTTTAACTTTTTTACGTAGAGTTGTACAACTATTTTAAAAAAAATTTGGTAAAACAAAAAATTTATATAATTAAATATTTAACTATTATTGTCAATCTAATTATTAATGAAATACTTAATCTGAAAACTAAGCTTATATAATATAATAAGATGGTTAACCAAATTTTTGTGGTCTATATCTAGAAAAATCAAATTTAAATCCAAATCAAAAAGATATAAAAGAACCAAAAAGTATAAAGTGATATCAAGATAGGGCTTTGGTTTGAAAGCTGTTTTGGTAGTAATGGGCTTTGTGAATCAATAAAACGGGCCGAAAGCCCAAACCAAATCCTTTTTTTTTGTTTGCTTCGCTGGACAAAAAGAAACACAACTCTGATTGTATCGAACAATCGAACCACTGTTATCAATTTTGTTGATTTCTCATCTTCGTCACTCACTCGTCAAATCATATTGTCTTCCTCGTTCGTATCGTTGTTTACTCTCAGCTTCGTCGCATCTCCATTGTTATTTATCTTCTGCTCGATTCTTTCTAATTTCATCCATGAATTCCTGTAAGTTTCTCTATCTATATTGCCTCATGAAATTTTGACTGTTCCTGCTTTGGGGTTCACATTCAAGCGTAAAGTTATCATTTTTGGGGTGAAATTGCCTAAAATGATTATGTTGTTCGTCATTTTCGTGAGTCCTTTCTATCGGGTCATCTTAGCTATTCATAATTGATGAAAATCGAGTCTGAACGAGGTAGACTTATTTTTCAATGGGAGGATTAGTGTATAGAGACAAAAAAGAAAGATGAATCTGAATCTATTCTCTTGATTTAGGGATTTTCGATGCGTCTTCAGCATTTGATTAAGTAATTTTCTGGAATATTTGTTTTAAGTTAATGCTTTTGAAGTTTGAACCTTTGTTCCTTGATAATGGAATTGTTCCTCTACTTGGTTCACAAGAGTAGACATTGCATAAGATAATCATACGTTCACATTAAGTATCAGTTTCAAAAACAATCTCCTTTGTTTTCTTGGTGATATTAGTTTAGGATATGGTGAAGTATTGATATAACCATTGATTCTATATATCAGGTAGCCTAGGAGCTCCTAAAGTTAGAATTTTTACAACAAATTTCAGTAGATTAAGATGTGAAAACGTTCTGCTACCGAGAAACCAGAGACTATTTGTTGACCATAGCCCTGTGAAGTATCTAAGTCTGAGGACAACTCTGCAAACGGTGAAAGCTGTCCAATTGTCTACCGTCCCACCCACAGAATCAGAAGGTATACTTAGATCTCTGTTCTTTATGATTTTCTTGTTTGTTTTATTACTGTTTATCGTAAAATCCGTTTGAAAATGGCTTGAGTGTTTGGCTTATGGATTGACATCTAAATTGGAAAGAGTATATATTTCTTCTTTAACTTTCTTCATTGCAGCTATTGCAGACGTAGAAGAATGTGAAGAGACCAAACCATCTGTTGTGAATACTCACCTCATCCCCAATCCCTCGGAGGTGAGCATTACCTACTTGTTAAATTTCTTGTATCCTAGACCAAGACCAAGCATAATGCATGTTATAACACTTAGTGGGTGAATTCGGAATTATTTTCTAAGAACTCAGAAAGTTAGAAAGATGCATTTCTGCAATATAGTTCTTTCTGTGAAATAACACGAATTTTGAGTACCGTTCTGATTAGTATAATGCTGGAAAAGAAGAATGTGTGTCCTCGTTGACCCAGCTTGAACATTAGCTTTGTGAACTTTGCTCATTATATTACTTTCCATCTTCTAGGTGGAGGCACTCATTACTGAAATTACCGATTCCTCATCAATTGCAGAGTTTGAACTGAAAGTAAGCCCCACTTCTTATTTCCGAACTCGTAATTATGTTTTTTATTGTAGCTCAGCTCATTCAATACGAAGTCTCTGCCAAAGTTTTCTGTAAGATTGTGTCTAATAAATCTTCTCTCTCTCTCATTTGATTATGTCTAATAGCTGGGAGGTTTCCGCCTATATGTAGCAAGGAAATTAGCTGACCAAAGCAGTCCACCACCACAGCAAATTCAATCTGTGGTTGCTGCAAGCGCGACTCTTGAGGAGATTAACAGTAATGGATCAGCCACTTCTTCATCATTGGCTATCACAAAAACATCTCCTACATCAGACAGACCGCAAACACTTGCTAACAAAGCTGCTGATGCGGGTTTAGTGATACTCCAATCTCCAACGGTTAGAGATCAGATTAACTTTAAGGCTCAGCACTAGATAATTTCTTTGAAACTGAGATGACATGACCAAAATTTGGGATATCTCAACTGCATTACAGGTCGGTTATTTCAGGAGATCCAAGACCATAAAAGGAAAACGTACTCCTACCATCTGTAAAGAGGTACATGCTCTCTTATGCTTTGAACAAGTCTTTGGAATTCTTCATCTTCTCAGAGTATTTGGGACCTAGCAGACTGAATATATATGTGGCTTTGGTTACTTCACAGAAAGATGTAGTGAAAGAAGGTCAAGTTCTATGCTACATTGAACAACTTGGTGGCCAAATCCCGGTTGAGGTAATAATAATCATCCCATTTTAGTTTTTCATTTGGCTTTCTCAGTCTTCTTATTTTGTTCTTTCTGTCTTCCAGGCTGATGTTTCCGGTGAGATTGTCAAGATACTCCGGGAAGATGGAGGTAAGACCTTTTATCTATCTCTCTGATCATTACCGAAACGAATTTGCTCTTATGACTTTCTGTTTTCTGTTTTTGTGTACGATTCGACAGAGCCTGTAGGATACAACGATGCTCTCATCACAATTCTTCCTTCATTTCCAGGCATCAAGAAGCTTCAGTAAGAACTGAGTCTGCTTTTATTATGTCTATGCTTTGTGTAACCTCTATTGTTTTTATTTCCCACACATAGACAAATAAGTTCAACTCAAAAAATCTTTGTCCGTACCATTCTATGTCCTTACTTGATTTGTTTTTCTTTTATTGATAAAAAGCACATTCATTCTTATATATGATCAACAAGGAAATTACATAATAAATAAATAAAAATCAAACGAATTCTTCAAAACCAAAAAAAAAAGCTAACCAGTACACAAGATAATAAGGTTTCACTTCACCTAGTTCTTGTCGAGTAACTTGAGAACTGTTTACAAAAACAATGAATAAGATGATATTTAGTTAAATATATAAAGCTAAACCTGAGAAATTTGATCAGTTTTAAGAAATTAGGACCTGAGAAATTAGGAGTTGTGTTACTCAATATGTATAAAGCTTCACGCCATTCCTGTGGCGTTTTCTTCGCAGCCATAGCTCGACCAATGGTAACCAAAGCCAAAGGAAGACCATCACACCTGGCTGCAACCTCTTGAGCCACCTTGGCTATGTCTGGGTGGCTCTTTACTGTATCTTCTCCAACATTCTTCTTAAACAACTCCCAAGCTCGTTCCCACGCCAATTTATCCACTTTGATCTTCGTCTGTGCACTCATCTCTTTACAAACTTCTTCAGAACATGTTGTGAACACTATCTTTGACCTGTTCAGAGCGTCCGGAGGAGGAACTCCAACTTTCACTGTACAAACAAAAGAGACCACTTGTGTCACAAGTAATATAAACGCTTAGTTTCTTGCGTCCAAAGTAATCGATTCAAAAACCCTTACCAAGATCAACTTTCTCCCAAACATCATCCAGAAACAAAGCAAACCGTCTCTTACTTAAGATCTCAAAGATCTTTGCAGCTTTTTCATCCGCGGTCTTACTTGCCCAAGTCCTATCCAAAAACCCAATCTTCTCCCTAATCGTGTCTTGAATTTGGACCAGATTCAGATTCTTAGACACAAACACCCACAAAACAAAATCAAACCCATTTGCTTTCTGTTGAAGCAACCTGTTATTAACCTGAGTCAAAACAGTTGTCTTCCCAACACCTTCCACACCATACAATCCAATAATCCCTGTGTTCTCCATTGTCAAACACCTCCAAACCAAACCCGAAACCGCTTCTAATCCAATCGTCTGTTCATCGTTATCCTTAACAATCAACCCACTTCCTCCTCCACCAATACCTCCAATGTTTTCTGCAACAACATCAAACATTCCTCTGCTCTTAACCTCTTGAACCTCTTTCAGCTTCTTGCAAAGCTTCTTCTCCATCTTGTGGCTTGAAGATATCAAACCATGGCTTGAAGAAGAAGAAGAAGACATTAAGAAATACTCTTCTGCTTCTTTAATAACAATGTCGGCTTGTCTTAGCCATGATTGAACTTTGTCCAATCGCTTCATCTGTTGCTGCTCCTCACAAGCTTTGACCCTTTTCATAACGTTGTTCCCAAGCTCTTTGAGTTCTTCTGTTGCAATCTTCAGCTTATTCATATTATCATTCACCTTACCAACATAGATGCATCTAGTCACAAAACCCTTGAAATCTTTTCCCATTTTTAAAATTTTTTACCCACACTTAGATCCTTAAAATTGTGTTTATGTTTCATCATGTGAGTATGTTTATAAGCATATTGCATTAACATAGACTGACCTGCACGTTGCTAAGTTCTTGTAATGGTTGTTGGAGGATTAAAGGTTAATTAACTAATTAATTAAGCTGATTTATTAGTTGTATAAAATTTTATATTTATGTTTTAATTGTCGTTTATGGAAGTGACTAATACATGTTCTGATGAAACTTTGCAGTATTGCATTTCATGGTCAATTAGTAATCAAATAAGTATAGAAAAAGACTTTTTGTATTTGATCTTATGAGTTAGATTTTTGAGAATTTTCCAATTTTGGTTGGTCAGTCTTTGTGGTTATCATGTCTTCATTTAACAAATATAACTTAATTTTCATCGTATGTAATTTAAGTATGTTTGATCTGTCTTTTTTTTATAAAAAAAATTCTTGATTAGTCAACTCATGTTTTGTGATTAGATTTCTTTGTCGGAATTTGGTTACAAAATCGGAAAAATAATTAAAAATAATAAGCATAAGTTTTATCATTAAGTTTGACAACAAAATTTTGCACGTCCGGGTTAGAATTTTATATCTAAAATTTTTTAAAAAACATCTGTTTTTAATATGGAAATGTAATAACACTTATAAATTAATAACGTTAAAACCACAAAACAAAATTATATTTACTAATGTAAATGGCTTTAGCCTAGTAGCAGACTAAATCCACATAAGACAGCTCATTTGCGCAATCAGGGATCGAGTCCCCCGCCTACATTATGTAGGAATTTAGCTATTAGACCGGTCAGTTGTGGCCCAATATAATTTATCGTTGACAAAAAAATTTATATTTATTAATATATTAATTTGATCGAAAAATTAATTTAAAATCAAAATAGTATATTAATATATATAGTCAACTTAACTCAATTACCAAAGATATATATCCAAAGGACCGGAATATTGTTTATATAAACTTGATTCTTAAATAGCTGTTTTGTATTACCGGTTAGGTAATCTGCTTTATGATTAAGAACATGAGGTGCCAAAAAAGTTGAGAAACTCCAAAGAATCCACCATATATAGTTATATATAGTGTATATTAATTTATAAAAGTTCCATACCCTATAAATTTAATTTTGTTTTCATAGAGAAATTTCCAAGTTACATTTAATGGTATATTTTATTTAACAATTTGTCTAATGAATATTGGATATAATCTTGCAATAGAGTCAACTATAGAGCAGAGGTACTGGTTAAGGCTGGTCGTGTGTTTGATTTGTGATTGGGGCGGCTCTGTCTTAATATTTATAATCCTGTCGTTGTTAAAAAAAAAAAAAAAAATCTTACAATAGAGAAATTGGGCTTATTGAAAATTCGAGGTCTCATTTATAAACTATTAATTCAAATGGGCTTTAAGTAGTATTATTAATAGTTTGATTCAACGTTTCAAATTTCAGATTGGCTCCTTTGTTGAGAACTTTCTACACCATTAATGGCGATTCGAACATTCTCTTCTCTTGTACGCGCGCTTCATCAAACCCCTAAATCTCAATCATTTCGTTTCTTCTCTATTCTCCTACACGATCCACCATCACCAGATTTGGTAAACGAGATCTCCCGTGTTTTGAGTGATCAATGTAATCCTAAAGACGATCTCGAGCACACTCTCTGCGTTCACTCTTCACGAGTTTCTTCGAATCTGGTTTTACAAGTGTTAAAGCGCTGCAAAAATCTCGGATTTCCTGCTCACAGATTCTTTCTTTGGGCAAGAAGAATTCCAGATTTCGAACGTAGTTTGGAAAGTTATCTCATTTTGGTTGAGATTTTGGATAGTAGCAAGCAATTTACTTTGCTTTGGATTTTCTAATCGAAGCTAGAGAGTATAATTACTTTGAGATTAGTCCTAAAGTGTTTTGGATTGTGTTTAGAGCTTATAGTGAGCTAATTTACCTAGTGAAACAAGTCGAGCTTTCAATCGAATGATTGAGTTTGGCATAAAGTCTTGTGTTGATGATCTCGACCAGCTTTTGCATTCGCTTTGCGATAGGAAACATGTGGCTCATGCTCAGGAAGTTTTTGATAAAGCCAAAGTTGGGATCGTAACGAGCGTGAAGACGTATAGCATTTTGATCAGATCTTGGGCTAGAGTTGGTTCGGGTGCACGTAAGGTGTTCGATGAAATGCTCGAGACAAATTGTAATGTGGATTTGCTTGCTTACAATGCTCTTTAAGATGCTTTGTGCAAATCTGATGATGTCTCTCTCTTT